>JANTPZ010082126.1:1681-13428 GCA_025593235.1 Vachellia pachyceras | reverse complement strand
ACTAAAAGTTCTTTATTTTGGGCTAATGGTACTGTAAAAAAATAAGACCCTAACATTTTCCTATCGGAAAAGAGGCAAGTAGAATTAAGTAAAGCCTAGTAGCAGTAACCTAAAAGCTAAGAGCAGAAACACAGATTTATACAAAAAAACCAAGCTCCTGAACACTGAGTAGATAGATTCTTTCATTATGAAATTACGGTTGACAACACATAACAAGATCAAAATGAGAAGCTGATCGCTATACTGGGCCCTACACCCTGCATAACACTAGAGACTTAGTAAATTACAAAAGACAGGAATGCTCTACTTCAAGTGAATGCAATTTTTCTCCTGTTTCAACAAAATTTGAGACTCAGAAATTTAGATATCACAGTAGCATTTCAACAAGGAAAAGACAAGAAATCGAACAAACCTTGGAGCTATGAAGAAATCGGCCAAGCTTCAGAGTCAGACTCAGGCAACGGTGGCCATGAACTCACGATCACGATGAAGAAATCGGCCAAGCTTCAGACTCAGACTCAGGCAACGGCGGCCACGAACTCACGATCGCGATGAAGAAATCGGCCAAGCTTCTCGACCTCTCGTTGTCGGCTGAGCTGAGGGACTGACTTGACTGAGGGATTTTTCACTCTTGGTTTGGCCACGCTTCAGATTTTTGATGTGGCCAGGTCCCAAAACGGCGCCGTTTTGGGTCATGGCAAAAAAAAATAATAATAACCCGCCCAACCTGCCAACCCGGCGGGTTGGGCGGGTTAATGTCAACCCGGCCGAGTTGACTCGGTCAACACCGAGTCAACTCATTGACCGGGTTGATTTACGGTCCGACCGGCCAATCCTCCGATCCGGAGGTTCACCGGTCGGACCGGTCGGTCCGAACCGGTTTTTCATTCAATGGAAATTATACAGTTCATTTATTTTTTTTTTGAAAACTATGCATTGAAGTCCTCAAGGCTTTCGCTAATAAAAGTTAAAAATGTGAAATTATTTGATAGTGGTCCTGGAAAAAGTAAATAGATAATGATGTATGTGTAGCAATTAAAATTAAATCTTTAGTACTACAAAGTTAAATTCCTTTTCACCCAACTCACATTGTCTTATTTCCTAATCAGGATCAGTGTGTAAGAAAGAAAATAAGTACATTACTCATGAATTGGGCAACTTTTAGTCAGGTAGCGGATTACTGCTCTTCAGCAAACATGCACTTCTATTTATTTTAGCCCAAAGTTGGCAAAAAAAAAAACATCATTCGCTGTCTTTAATATAAACTCTGATGATATTATATATATATGTATATGTATATTTTGGCCAAAAACACGTGCTTACTTGTGCACGGACCAAAAATATAACCAGGTCAAGTGACGACTAAAGGCCTGTTTGCCTTAACCTTAAAAAACCATTAATCCAAACCGTAAATGTTATTGAAAAAACAATTTCTTCTGCTAATTCTGTTAATTTAAATGGGCACCAAGTGCCCACTGCGGCGTTCAACTACACATTCACTGGGAAACTGTCGTTTTCTATTTTTGTGTGTCGTTTAAGCCCAGCTTCAGATTTCAGACGTTCCTCTCCTCGGTGGATATATACTTTGCGAGGTTTCGACCCCATCAATGCGAGAGTCTAGACCTTAGTCCAGGCAGTCAATACCCTAAATACCCTCTTCTTCCTTCCTTGTTCCATACACTATCGTCAAAACCCTTCAGGTACTGAACTCGTGTTCTTCCTCTTCCCCAAGATGTACTCAGAATAAGTGGAACTGAACTGTCGGACTTTTGCACCCTATTGTTTGACAGTGTAAAAATTCTCTGCAAAAAGAAAAAAAAATCCTTTCCCTCTCTATATGCTAATTTTGTTTTGTGGGTCAATTTCAATCAGTTTCAGCAGAGGCCACAATGGCTGACCCTTCCGAGGAGGCTGCTTCTATTGAGAAGCTCTATCAATACGGGGAACAACTCAACAATGCCAAGGATAAGTCTCAGGTTCGATATATTCTCTCTCTCTCACCTGGATGCCTTTCTTAAAGGGTTTTAGGGCGCAATCCCAGAGTCTTCAATTGAATTTAATTGTCGTGCGGGATTTTGCAGAATGTGAGTGACTACCAGGGAATTATAGATGCAGCTAAGACGAGTGTCAAGGCGAAGCAACTGGCTGCCCAGCTCATTCCCCGATTTTTTAAGTTCTTTCCTGATCTTTCAGACCATGCCCTCTACGCACATCTTGATTTGGTTGAGGAAGAAGAGCTTGGGGTCAGTATTTCACTTTTACAAACACATTCGCTAATGCTATGACTGTACAGCTTGCTATTTTTCGCCAAAAAACGGTTTGAAAAGGGGAAAAATCAATTTTTTAAGGCACGAGCAGCTTCCTAAGATGTATACGTCCAACTCACGTCGCATACCTATATTTTAGTTTAGTGCATTGTCATTCTCTTTTAAAAAGTATTGGAGAAATGAAATGCCATATGTATAAGCTTACATATAGCATAGTGAAAAAGGATAAATTCTGCATTGTCTTGCCACTGTCAATTCTTTTTCCTGAGGATTATTTTCGGAAGTTTGTGTTCTCTGATGTTCTTCTCCTGCTAAAGGTTCGGGTTCAAGCAATAAGAGGATTGCCCCTTTTCTGCAAGGACACACCAGAACTTGTTGGGAAGATTGTTGATATTCTTGTACAAATTCTTGGATCTGGTAAGTTATAGTTTCCTAAGTGTGCTATTCACAAGAACTTGAAAACTACTATAACTATTCTGATCTTGTTTTCTTGTTTCAGAGGAATTTGTGGAGCGTGATGCTGTACACAAGGCTCTTATGTCTCTTCTGAGGCAGGATGTAAAAGGTGTTTTTAGATATGTTTATATCAAGATGAAATATCTTTAAGAGAGATTGAGAGGATTATATGGTGGATAACAATATATAAAATCAAAAAGTGAAATACATGTTAATGAACAGGAGGCGGAAATGAAAACAATTGATTCAATGAAGCCAACATGCCATTGTTTGTTTTTTGTTAAGAGCCTTCAATTTTTCAGTTCTTCTTTTCCATGGGGTCCAGTTTTCATCTTTTTTTTTCATTACACGGTTGGCTTGATGTTTAATGTCACTTGTGCACTGCCATTCAGTCTTTCGATTCTTTAACCAAACCTTGGTAAACTTACTACTATTTCTATGTGTTTCACCAGTGTGACGAATGCTGAGTTGTGTGCTGTATGTCTCTGAGTGTCAGAAATATATTTTCAAACAAAGGACCCATATCTTTAAAGATAGTGAACTGCAAAATTTTGGATATAAAAACCTATTTCAGCATCTTGTTCTAATGTTCATCTTCAGCAAATCTGTTATTCAGCCCCCAGAAATAAAGCCTCCGTTAAGATTGGAAAATATCACTTGATATTTTAATCTTAATTATTTTAATCACTTGATATGCCTTAGAGATTCCATAAATTTGAAATTGCCACTTCATTTAGGCTGTATCTGACAATCTGTTTTAATGCAGCTTCATTGACGGCTTTGTTTAAGCACATTGGTAGTGTTGAAGAACCTAGTACAGATGATGCTATTCGTGAAAAGGTTATAAATTTTGTTAGAGATAAGGTAATGAGGGAATGGCTGATTCTGATGGTCCTTTTGTTCTATTTTACCGTTTAAGTAAAAGTGAATATTCGTTTTTTTTCCCTTCCAATTTTAGGTTTTCCCTGTTAAAGCAGAACTGTTGAAGCCCCAAGAGGAAATGGAAAGACACATAACTGATCTGATAAAAAAGGTATCTGTAATTTTGTGACCCTTTAATTTATCAGTGTTTATTTGCCTATTTCATATGTTTGATTTGTTAATATACTGGATGGTTTAAATATGTGGTTGAATGCTGTTGTAGAGTTTAGAAGATGTAACTGGGGCAGAATTTCGAATGTTTATGGATTTCTTAAAGAGCTTGAGTCTCTTTGGTGAACAAGCTCCACCTGAGCGCATGAAGGAACTGATTGGAATCATTGAAGGGCAAGCTGATTTAGATGCGCAGTTCAATGTAAGATAATTATAGTTCTTCTAAACTACTCATTATTGAAGATAAAGATGAGATAATCCTTATTCAAATAAAAGATAAATCCTAATTGAAAACTGAAATATGAAAGATATACTAGACATCTTAATTTAAATAAAACAATGACCTCAGAATAATAGTAAAATTATCCTAATTACGTCTCCCATCAGGGTTTCCGGTAATCAGGAATTAATTTATTTTTCATATGGAATGGTTTTACTACTATCAGAGCTAATGTGGGATTGATGTAGCAAGGGATGCGTTTTATCTGATGGTATGAGTTGCAATAGCACTGATCAGAATATTGAAATTTATTCTCTCTTCTTGACTTGTTCCTTTTCCCACCTTGAATCTCATCTGTCTTTGGAAATGGGAGTATTTTGCATTAATTAGGTATGAAGCGCTAGGTTTCATGTTGTGGGCAATCTTTTGAATGAATACTGTTTGAGTGGGTGTAGGATGTCAAAATGAGCATGTTGAGCAGTTGATTTATGTGTTGGAATGTTATCCAGTGGTACTCAGATAAGAGTTCAAACTATTTATGTAGATATTGTATTGTCTTGGTTTGTTATGGATTCTTTAATAGCCATTTTTTTAATGGTTAAATGTAGGTTTCAGATGCAGATCACATTGACAGGTTGATATCATGCCTTCACATAGCACTTCCAATTGTAGTGGTAAGGGCAATTTAATGTTCTATATTCCTTGATTTTGATATTTTTGAGACCAACTCAACCTTTGCATACAGAGGGGGGCACCTAGCAGCAAATTTCTCAACTACATAAACAAGTTCATCTTACCTGTTTTTGACCAGGTAAACCATAGATCTTTTTGTTTGGAACAATAATCAGTACTTCATAGAATTTCTTCAAGCTATTTTCCATTCTCTTTTAACTTAATGAGTTTGCACTGTTGCCTTCAAAACCCTGATTTTATTTATACTGTACATATTGAGCTACAGCTTTTTCTCTGATTATGGAAGAGATAGGAAAGGGCAACCAATCAAGTTCAGAGAATTAAGCCAAATAAAAAGAAGACCCTACGGACTCTTGGCTTGAGAGGCCAGGCTCTCCCCTAAATTCCCAACATTCTTCTCTAGACTTCCTTCTCAATATAAGACCCACACTCCTCTTTGCATCTTTCTCTTCTCACACCCACCTCACCACCCACATGTGACCAAGTTAATTATTCCTAGCCAGTCCCTGTCTGGCCTTCCTTCTGCTAACTCAGTATCAGTACTCTCACTCGTCCCATTCTTTTTCTGTCTTAGACACCCCCCTTCCCAAAAAAAAAAAAACAAAAGGAAAAAAATGCCCATCCATACCATGTTGGGTTCTTGAATGTGCTTTTATCGTTCTTTAAGTGCTTTTGTTCAAAAGTAGACAGTTGGGTGCTGTTACTTGTGATATAAATACTGAATTGTCTGTATGATGTTTCTTCTATTCAGCTAATAAGATGGTGGGTTAGTTCATAGTTGATTGAATGTAGTTTATACTTTATACATTAATGGAATCTGGGATGAAATTTTCTTACAATCTTCCAGTTGAGAATTTTCTCCCATTGCTTGAGAATCATGTTCTCACAAAAATGATCTTTATTCTTCCTCAGCTTCCTGAAGAGAGAAAAGTAGATCTGCTAAAATCGTTGGCTGAATTTTCCCCATACACAACACCTCAAGATGCACGCCAAATTCTCCCTTCCATAGTACAGTTGCTGAAGGTAAATATCTTATTTAAAGTGGCAACAATGGCACATCAATGTTTTCTGGCTGTTGGCATGAATTTTTTATGTTGTTATCATAGTTATAGTACATTACATTTACGACATTAAAATAAAATCTGCTTTCTTAGAAGAAAGTTAAGAAGTATCCTAGTTCTACCATTTAGTTCTGTAGCTTCTCAATTATGTTGTACTCTTCTTTGAGCCGTACCTATTTGAGCATATTAATTCCTTTGTTCATATGATTTTAATACATAATCTGTTTTCTTCCTACATTTGTCCTGATCAAATAGTTTACTTTGCTTCACTCAGAAATACATGCCTTGGAAGAAGAGTGGAGGAGAAACGAACTTCACGTATGTTGAGTGTTTGTTGTACACATTTCATCATCTAGCTCATAAGGTGATTATACTGCCCTGATTGGACATTGAAGAGAGATCAGACTTTTGTTTAGCAAGTCTCTTCTATATAGTGCTTTAACTGTACTCCATGTACGCAGGTTCCTAATGCCACTAATAGTTTATGTGGTTACAAGATTGTTACTGGTCAACCTTCTGATAGGCTTGGAGAGGACTTTTCAGAAAATTATAAGGATTTTACCGAGAGGTATCATCTTTCTTTAAGAAGTTGTACATAAATGATACCATTTTTTCGGTTTTGTATTTTTAAAATAACTTGTCAAAATGTGGTGTCTATTTTTCATCCTGTCTTCTTTATTGCTTGAGCTGTGTTTCTTGAGTCTCAGCTCTATTCAGTGCATATCAAGCTGCATTTGGCATGTACCTGAACTGAAAAATAAATTTGTTTATTTTGACTTGTTTATGTGTATCATAGGTGTGTTGACACGTTGTCCTAGTGGCATTGATGTAAAAATGTGAGATGCTTGGAATTAGGTTTATCCATGCTTAATAGTGAGCTAATTTGATTGACAAAGAGTAAACACTTTCCAACTTGGTGTATGGTACATTCCTCCTCCTCCTTGGTGAGATGCTAGGAGTATGAATATGTGTAAAGAGTAAACACTTTCCAACTAGATTTGCTTCTTACTCAAAAGTTGGAGATCGAACCCCTAACCATTTGTTTAAACAATGAAAGGCTCTATTATTCACATCAACCTAGGTTTATTTTATATGATGCATTTTTATGGCATCAGTATTGTCACACTGTAAATCTTTGGTTACTTGAATTTTTGAGTATTAGTTTTGCTAGGCTATGGATTTTTGGAACAATTAACTGAACCATGATCATGTGGTGCAATGGTTCTTTAGTTATTTTGGTGGTGAAGGGAATGACCTTCTACCGCATGGGATCTTTCACAACACTAGTGTCAACCTATTAAGAATGGACCACTCCTATTTTTGTCAACGTTATGTGTCATTGAAGTGAAGATCTCAGCCAGAAAAGAAAAAGTAAAAGAAAAAGAAACTTAGGATGGGTCAAAGTGCCGAACAATTGCAAGTAGCAACTTTGCCTTTGTAACCCACTATCACTAACTTTTATTTGGCGCAGTAGCTTGTTCTGTTGAGTGTTGATAGATGGTTAGACTTGTGTCTTTGATCTTTCTGTTTAAACAATCTTATGTGCATTTTATATTTCAAACTTATGATGGAATCAAAACACGAGTCTTGCTTAATGCACGAAAAAGGGAATGACTGAACAGAAGAATGATTACCTTCTAAGAAGCATAAGAGCCTTCTCCTAACCCCAAGGCCTCTTACTAGCCTAATTATAGCTCCTATCCTAAAAGGCTTATTAGAGTTGTTAGGAAATGAGAATTATATAGCTACAGTGAAGATTCTGATCGAAGCTCTTGAGAAAACAGGACCTGGGACTTAAGTTTTTGTCCTAGGTTTGTAGGGAAGTTAATTAATTTCACATAGTAGACCTGATATAGCTTGTACCATGAGTGTTATGAGTTAATTTATGCATAATCTCAAAGAATAACGTCTCTGAGAATAGAGGGTTGTAGAATTTTAAGGGTACATGGGAAGAAGAATTCTATTCAAGAAGGGGGAGGGGCTGACCTTTGATGCCTAGTAGGCAATCTTGTAACTTGGAGAAGCGTAAAATTGAAGATTGTTGCAGGATCGAGCTATAAAGCTGAGCTTAGAGCAATGATACTCGGGGTATGTGAACTGGCTTGACCGAGGATAATCTTGAAAGATATGGAAGGCTGAGGTTAGGTGGAAGGTTTCAAGAAGTTTTATTGTTTTGACAACGAACTAGTTCTCAATATCTCACAGTCTTGTGCAAGATGACCATGCTAAGCCGCCTAATTACATTTAAGGGGTAGGCATTTTATTAAAGAGAAGCTAGTTCGTAGCTTGACCTGTACATGTTTTATTCCTTCGCAGCCAAGTAGCATTTGTGTTTGCAAAGGGCTGTCTAATGCCTTTTTTCAGAAATTAATCAGTAAGCTTGTGATATATGAACTTCACCTACCAATTTGAGGGGGAGAGTGGAAAAATACTGTGTGCATAGTCGTAATTATTGTAGTTACTTGTAATTCCTACCTGTAGGGTTCTTCCGTCTGTAGGAATTATGATGAGTTCCAGGATTTAGAACTCATCAATCTCTCCTACTCTCTCAATTAAGCAAGCATCTCACTCAATGGATGAGGGTAAAAACCAAAAGAAGGGAGAATCTCCAATCTCAAATACAATATCAATTCATTCATTTACTCCATGATCCAATTTGGAATACAACCTAGGATATTTATAGAAGACAAGATGTAACTGCCTAATTCCTTTCATTACTCCACTAACTCATAACTGCATAACTGACTCCCTACACTAACCCATGATCTTCTACTTTCTTGCTAACACACTTAACATTAATACTAGTTAATAAAATTATAACAGACTCAATAAATAACTAACAGAGACAACTACAACGCTACTTTAGGACTCTATCAAATTAGTTGTTCTTAATTATAACTTTTTGGGATCAGTTTTATTTATTTCAGTTAGTCAGCCTCCTAGTATAACTTTCCTTTATGTATGGCAGTGTGATACATTTGTTTGAGTAATGCAATACAATTGACCTTTTGACACTTCTCTCTACATGTTTCATATATTTTTCATCTGGTGAATGTTCTAGATTTCCTGATCAGATTTTTGGTTTCTTTTCTTCCCCAGATTGAATAACATTGAGGAGTTAACCCGGGCTACCATTAAGAAATTAACTCAGGGAATGGCTGAGCACAACAAATCTATGGCAGCTGCTAAAACAGATGAAGCAAAGGAAAAAATTGTGAGTTTTGTTGGCAGGGCTTAAGAGTCTTTTCTCTTGCCTCCTTTATCTTAGTGTATGTTTCTTGCTTAAAACTTTTTTTTTGTTTGATGTTGCAGAAAACTCAAAAACAGAACACAACAACTGGGTTACGTACATGCAATAACATTTTGGCGATGACAAAGGTAAAATACATGCAGTAATGCAACCTTTTCTTGGCCTTGACATATTGTGCACTTAATTCTGTCATCAATTCTTTTGTTCCTCCCTCCTTTTCATTTTGGTCCCTTTTTTCACTTTTTGTGCAGCCATTACATGCCAAAACACCATCGTTTATTGGAGATAAGAGCATTAACCTTTCTTGGAAGGAGACCACAAAAACAACTGCATCAACTTCCACAACAGCACTCGGGTATGATGCCTTTCTTCTTTCGCAGTTTCCAACTCCTTATAAATGTCTTTTCAGTGGCAATTTACATTCAAACTTGGAGCTGTTAAGGAAGGCTTGTGAAGTTTTCTTAACATGCCCCACCACATGTTCATAGCCTTAAGTGTTTACGGAGCATTTGACCCACCATATTTTGTTCTGAAATTTAATGTTAGTTAAAAAGGAGTGAAGAGTGTAAGAATTAAATTCTTAATAATTTGGTCATAATTTACCCTTGTGCCATGTCCAAAAAAAGACTCATGAATAATTTTACTCTAATTATAACAAATCTTTGAGCATCCTGCAGGGCAAAGCGGCCAGCAACTGCTACTAATGGAGCCAATAATATTGCATTGAAGAAGGGTCGAGGTGCTGGTGGTTTTCAAAATCAACTTGTTAATAGAGCACTTGAAGGATTATCCGGTGGCGGAAGAGGCGGTGCAAGGGGCAGAGGCCGGGGATGGGGTGGAAGAGGAAGGGGTAGAGGAAGAAGAGGTTATTAATAGCTTTATTGCCAACGTGATAGTGAAGAAACATGCACGAGACCAGCCTATTATGGTTAGGAGCGGTTAACTAACGTGTTAAATTGTCAGAGGAAGTTTTGAATATAGAGAATCTTGTGGTTGGATTATTTTCATTGTGGACCATGTTGTATGCTGTACTTCATCCAGAGCTTGTCTACGTGGAATGCTGATTATTGCAGATTCTTGGGGTAGATTTTGTCTCCCGTTATAGATGATGGTTGACCGAGACTACACCAATAAGAAGCAATTCTGGACCAGTGGTGTTGATGTATGTACTACTGAGTCAAACTCTTCTAATATTAGGAAATTTTAACTCTTGAATTCCACTCATATTCCACAATGCATTTGATATATGAGCTAGTTTTAGGTGGCAAATTGCAATAGTGACCTAAACTTCACGTATTAATGAGTATTGTCAATATTAATCAAAACAAAATCTATGGACTCAAGTTATTTATAAGCATACAAGTTGTGTGCTTTTCCTCGGACTACATATATTTTTCATAAATTTTAATAGAATTTAAATATTAAAAAATAGATTGCAATTTTTTTGTTCAAAGAATTATTTGACAGAAGAGTACCGTTCTACTAAAAAATATGATAGTATGGTATATGATTTAATAAGAATTATACAAAAAATAATTAATTGTTACCGTACATATAATTTAGATCTTTCCTACTGTACAATAATTGCACGGCTGGACATTTCAATCCTTTTTTTTTTTCCGGGGGAATCCAATGCAAGTTGCACTTGATGGCATATTCTAGTCTTACATTTAATTTAACGGATTCTTGTTATGAGGATCTATTAATAATTTTGTATAGATTAATTCTATTGGAAGTAATTAAAATTTTTACAATTTAAAAATTATTCTCAATAAAGCTTTTTAATCATAGGAGGTTATTTAGTTGGGAAATATAAAAGTAAAGGATATTTAAGAAAAAAATAATATTTTGGACAATTTTTCGTATTCATTAATTATTAATTACATGAGAAAGATCTCTAAGCGTTACACCCTTTACTTTGGTTTCATTACAAGTAAAGACTATTCCTCTAATTGGGTTGAAACTTTCGTAGTATGTTTTTTCTACTGACTTGCCAATCTTTTGACATTGTTAATGTAATGACACACACACACACACACATAGATTAATTATGAAGCTATAAACCGCAAAAGCAATAAGGAAAAACCATTATTATTGTCATATTATGCCACGGAAATTAATTATGAAAACCGCAAAAAAACTCCCAACCAAACAGGGTTTTAAAGGATTAAGCTTCTAACCAGCATACATGATATCCTTTATTTGGAATCTAACACCCATATCCTTTTGTATCACATGTGAATTATATGTTGTTTTAGTTTTAAATATACAGTAAATCATGTAGAAGGTTTAGTTATGGACAATTGAGTAATTTTAAATTTATATTTTGAGTTGTGGTCCTTCTAAATTATTACCATTTTAAATGTCATTTATAATAAATATTATTTTCTTTTTATCCTTTATTTTAATTTTCCCATAAAAAAAAGATCAAGCTTCTGTTTTATAACCCACAATCAAATGTTTCGGCCACAAATTGTTCAACTAAAGATTGTATATCACTAACTCTGTGTGTGTATGAGAAAATGAGAGAGCGTTTGTGCGTCCTCAGCCTCTTCCTTGAAAATATAAGACACCTCATCACTTTCTATCTATCAATCAAATTTTTAGATAAATTATTAATTAATAAATCATGTTTAATTTTATTGAGTATTATTTATAATCTTCCTCTGCTAACTTTTTAAAAGAGTTTTATAATGCTTACTCTACTT
>JANTPZ010081935.1:1092-12550 GCA_025593235.1 Vachellia pachyceras | reverse complement strand
GCCAGAAGCACAAATCCCTGAAGGAATTAAAGAGTCAGAAACATTAAATTCTAGTTCTCGAGAACAATACTCAATCAAGTTGAATAAGTCCCTGTATGGCCTGAAGCAATCAGAGCGCATGTGGTATAATCGTCTTCATGAATATTTGTTGAAAGAAGGATATATAAATGATCAAATATGCTTATGCATTTTTATGAAAAAATCTGGATGTGGGTTTGTCATCATTGCTGTTTATGTTGATGATATCAACATCATTGAAACTCTTGAAGAGTTACAAAAGGTAATTAATTGTTTGAAGAAAGAATTTGAAATGAAAGACTTAGGAAGAACGAAATTCTGTCTTGGATTACAGATTAAGTACATAAAAGATGTGATCTTTGTATATCAAGAAACTTATACATAAAAGATCCTAAAACGTTTTTATATGGATAAATCTCATCCATTATGCACTACAATGGTTGTGAGGTTTTTGCAACCTGATAAAGACCCATTCAAACTTCGAGTAATTAGTGAAGAAGGTGATGAAGAACTACTTGGTTCAGAAGTACCATATCTTAGTGCTATTGGGGCACTAATGTATCTTGCTAATCACACACGTCCTGATATATCATTTGTTGTTAATTTTTTAGCAAGATATAGTTCTGCACCAACACGAAGATATTGAAACAGAGTTAAACATATTCTCCGTTATCTCAGAGGCACTATGGACATGGGGATATTCTACTCAGATAAATCCAAGCACGAAATGATTGGTTATGCAGATGCTGGATTTTTGTCTGATCCACATGATGGTAAATCACAAACTGGCTATCTGTTTACATGTGGAGGTGTAGCTATTTCATGGCGATCTATGAAGCAGTCTATATCAGCTACATCATCTAACCATGCTGAAATTCTAGCAATCCATGAAGCAAGTCGAGAATGTGTGTGGTTGAGATCAATGATACATCACATACGGACAACTTGTGGTTTATCTTCGGGAAAAATGATCTTGACAATCCTATATGAGGATAATGCTGCATGTATTGCCCAACTAAAGGAAGAGTACATCAAGAGTGATAGAACAAAGTATGTTTCACCAAAATTCTTCTTTACTCGTGATCTTCAAAGGATGGTGAAATTAATATCCAACATATCCGTTCTAATGAGAATCTTGCGAATTTATTCACCAAATCTCTTCCAGGTGCAATCTTTCAAAAGCTTGTCCATGGCATCGGTCTTCGTAAACTCAGAGATCTCAAGCGATGTCATCATGAGGGGGAGTCGATACACGCTGTACTCTTTTCCCCTTTTTTAGGTTTTGTCCCACTGGGTTTTCCTATAAAGGTTTTTAATGAGGCAGCTCTGGATAATGTATCAATGAATGGTGTACTCTTTTCTTTAACTGTGTTTTGTCCCACAGGGTTTTCCTAGTTAAAGTTTTTAATGAGGCACATTCATTATGGACATCCAAGGGGAGTGTTATAAATACTTTATAAAGGGTGGATGTCCATAAACTCTTGATTCCCTAAGTAATAAGTACTATACATGAATTGTTGTCGAGAAACTAAAGAGGTGCTTAATGTACAAAGTATCACAATGTATGTACACAATGTATGTACAAAGAGTGACAATGTATATCCATCCATCTTGATTGTAACAATTATTACTTATGGCTCTTAGATGTCACTCTTAGATGCCTATAAATAGGGCTTTGTACATGGCATACAACACACATCCAAGAAAATGAATAAGAATTGCTTCCCAATTGCTCTCACATTCTCTCTTCTCTTATTCTCTTATGCCTTATCACAAATTCTCTTACTTTCATAACAAAACCCTGTATATAAAATCTTTTTAAGGATTTTGCCTCAATCCTAAATTAAAGACATCTGCCTCCCTTAGTTATTATTATTTTTTCAAAAAAATATCCTATTTAATGTTTTATTTTATTGAGTAATTAATGGGGTTGATGATGAGAGCAATATATATCTTTTTCTAACAGTAATAGGTATCATTAATTATAGAAATAAAGGTGAAAAAAAACAAATTGTTGACATATTTATGGTATTTAAATAAATAAAATATATTATTAATTATTGTCAATACGATGGAAAGTTCTTGCATATGCAACTGATACAAGTATAAAGAGAGAATCACAATTAATTCCCAACAAAGGGACATAGTTAATGAGAGCACTGTGAAATCTTTGGAACTGGTCAGCATCATATCTATTCGTTGTGCTTGCTTGGAAACACCGTTTTCCCAACGATGCACGCAAGTCAAGATAAAACCATCGTGAAATCTGTAAAAACCATCTCAAAATCATAAAAACCATCTCGAAATTTGTAAAACCATTTCGAAATCCATAAAACCATCTTGAAAGCCGTAATTCCTTTCTCCCGACGGAGATCCCAAACGCACACTTTGTGTTTAATTATGATTCTCCCTATGTAAAATTTGAAAAATGAGTTATATTATTTGGAAAAATTACAGATAAATCCATTGGCAATGAAATTAATTATTAATAGGTTCCATAGAGGTCGGCAAAGCGTAATAGGGTTCTTAGAGTTAGAGAACTCAGCAAAAATACACATGAAAATATGTTGCTTTTTTTTTGGTACACAAAATATGTTGCTTTTAGAGAACCTATGCTACTCTCTTACTTTTCTTTTTTCTTTTTGGGGACAAATATATGACTCTTTCCCAGTGTAATGGGCTCAAGCCCAAACATTAATATTTATAATAATATTAATAATGCTCCATTGGACTTGTTTAAATTATTACAATATTAAATTTAACCACAATAACCTCAAAATCTTTCCACCCAATACCGATGGAAAATAAAATATACTATTAATATTTATTATTTTTTAAAATTAATTTATATGTTCTATAAGCTAACAATAATCTAGTGATGTATACAACTATTTTATAGAGATGATGTAATATATATTGTAATTAAATAATTTATTTAACTTTTTTAATTTATTAAATTAATCAATGCAGTGTTATGTTTACAGTAAGGATGGAATATAGTGTAAAAATAAAAATATAAATAATCAAGTGCAAAGGTTAAACTTTTAAATATTGATTATCGTGGTCCCTTGTGATGTATGCAATCAGCGTTGAAGAGAGCTTTCACCGACCCCAACGGCTACTTTCATTTGAATCCCTTCTATTGTGTGGACTATTTTGTCCCCGCCTCCCGCTTACGTGTTCAAAATTTCATTATATATGAAAAGGTTTTTATATTTTCATTATAAATGAAAATATATTACACAGTTTGATTCTTACCATTTATATATTTTTTCTTACAACTATCTATCATCTAGATTTTGAAAAATGAATTTAAATATTCTTTAACACACTATTAGAATAAAAATATTCAATATTCCGATTCTATGCGTATACTGACTTGTATATACAATTAATTGCTACATCCATGTCTTATATTTACTAAATTGCATTACAAATTATATTTGTACTAAGGATTGAAAGGAGTGCATTTTATTTATAAATTATATATTTGCCAATATATGACATAATGTCTAATTAATTAAATTTTTACTTACACATCGATTTTTAATTTTTAATTAAATTTACATAACACTTTCATGTATTATATGATAAATAGAATGATTTGTTGGACCTTCATGAAGAAATTGAAATATTGAAAAATATGAAGGCAAACATTAGTTCATTCGGTTTTTTTTGCCAGCACATTTAATTCATTCGTTTATTTAATAAAAATTAATTAAATATTTGAAATAAAGATGAATATGGCAAAAAGTGCATTTTAGTAAGGATTTAGACAAGGTGACCGCAATTACAATGCTACTGTTTTAGATTCAGACATAAATGAGGAGTAATTTAGTCATTTCATTGGCGTGAGTGATGCGCCAGCTTCTTAACGGTCATCTCTCTTCCTCCACCACTCTTCAATCAGCTTCTGGGTTAAGAAAGGTCCTTTCCTCCTCCTCCTCCTCCTCCTCCTCCTCCTCTCGTACAACTTTTGAACCCAAAAATCCTTCCTTGCTCTCTCTCTTTCTCTCTGTACAGTTCCTCACTTCTTTGGCTGGTTTGTTTGATTGTTGGGCAAAAACCATGAGGCAAAGCAGAAACGCAGAAAGTGCTGAGACTGGTTTCTTTGGTAGTATTTCGTCCTCCTCCATCAAAGGCCTTCTTCCCAGACCAATCTCTTCCAAACAAAAGTCTATCTTAAACCCTGAAATCCCCAAACCAATTGCTGAAAATACTCCACCATCTGATCCGAACATCCAAGTTTGCGATGACCAACCGTTGCCACCCCCTATCAAGAAGTTACAGTCCAAAGCCCCATCTTCCCAGATAAAAGTTGTTGAATCGGATGCTTCTCAGGACTCCCCAGTCAAGGCAAGTATAGAATATGTTTTCTTTTGGCTTGATGTTGCACTCTGAATGTTTGATTTGTAATGGTTTTGGTAAGAATTTGAATTGAGAAATTATCTGTTCGACTTAAGCTAATGAAGTTCTGTGACAGGTTGTAGTGCGAATCAGACCTGCTAATGACGAAGGAAGAGATGAGGCCATTAAGAAGGTTTCACCTGATACATTATGTATTGGGGACAGACAATTCGCGTTTGATTTGGTTTTTGATTCAAACTCCTATCAGGTAAGGAAATTTCACCTGGAATCTTTATATGCATTTTACTGTTTCGTCGTTCGTTTTCATATAAATGGTGGGCATGAGCTACTTTTTTTGGGCCATTCCATACCAAATAGGTTTCAGCAAAGAGAGAAGTGCTTATGCTTCATTTTATTCCCCCCCTCTGGTATAAGCATTTTGTTTTTCTTTCTTGCTGTAATCTGGTGTTGCAGTTTCGGTGGCAGGATTGAATGAGCTAAACTCAGCTTAGCTCTCTCCTCTGACCCTCCGACTCTGTTTTCTTATCTCACAATGGGATTTGAGAAGCATCAACCTCCTATTTAAAACGCTTAACCTATATTTTATTTTCTTTCACTTCGAATTTCCCTTTTTAATGCGAAGGATTTAATCTACAGATTTATAAGAGATTAATACAATGACAAATTGCCCGACGGGCTAGTTAGAAGAGATTATCACAACCTGCTTTTTGTTGTTAGCAATTCACTTTCTTTGCTTCAATAGTCTTCCATTCTTGCTTATTGCATCTAAGGGTGGAAAATAATGGTATGCTTTGGTTTGTACAGGAAGATATTTTCCAGTCGGTTGGAGCGCCATTAGTTAAAAATTCTTTAGCCGGTTACAACACTTTGCTCCTGTCATATGGACGGGTATCATTCACTTTCTGTAATGTATTTGAATTTATGGTAGATGAATATTAGCAGCTACGATGATTATCTGAGATGTTTTCTTTTATCTTTTGCTAGTCTGGAAGTGGAAAGACTTGTACAATTTGGGGTCCCCTAAGTTCCGTGGTTGAAGAACCCTCGCGTTATAGTAACCAGGGAATGGCTCCTCGGATCTTCAAAATGTTATTTTCTGAACTGGAGAGAGTATGTTTTGAATTTAACTGCTAGTCATAGAAATTTTCTATCATGGGTTTTGAGTTTTGACAATTAGTTGTTTTACTGTTTGTAGGAGCAACATCAAGGGAAACAGTTCAATCATCAATGTCGTTGTTCTTTCCTTGAGGTGAATTTGTTTTTTATCTTCCTAAATATTCTGTAGGCCAATTGTGGATGGGAGGGGGATGGTTTCTTGTTCAAATGACCATAAACAGCGTTAATTCTTAATTTTTTTTTCTTGTTTTAAACAGATATACAACGAGAAAATTGGGGATTTACTTGATCCTATCCAACAAAACCTTGAGGTAGGTTTTCGCCACCCATTATGCTATATTTTTTTCAGCTAGTAATTATATTCTGCCACCTTGTTTTCAAATTTAATAAGGGCTGGTCCAAAATATTGCAGCTGAAGGAGGATTCTAATAATGCATTGTACATTGAGAATTTGACGGAGGAATGTGTCACTAGCTATGAGGATGTGGCACAAATTCTTATCAAGGTAAGTAACTAATCCTACTTTATGGTGAAAAAATTGCCAGGTATTAATGTGACATCATGAGGCATTGTCCAGTTTTTATTCAATGAAAAATTGCAATTCTTTTGTTTGGAGTGGAGTACTTTATCTGTTTATCATATCTCACCCGCCAAGTTAACTCTTCTACATATTTTGCAGGGCCTTTCAAGCAGAAAAGTTGAAGCGGCAGGCTTAAATTCTGAGGGCTCCAAATCACATATCATTTTCACTTTTACAATTGAGTCTTGGTGCAAGGTAACAGCACGTGGTTATATTCTGACAATGCAGAATTGCTGCTTTTGTGTCTGAAACTATAGTTGGATGTTTTAAATTATTCAAAAGGGAGCTTGTATTGTTCATTTTCACTATCATTTTTATTGCTAAATGTCATAATTGTCAACTAATGCTTCAGGGAATCTCATCAAAGGGTTTCAGTAGCTCAAGAACAAGCAGAATTACCCTTATTGATGTTGCTGGATTGAACAAAAATAAAGGTGAAGATGGAGATAGGCTAGTGGATGCTCTGACTCAAGAAACTCAGTCTGTCAAAGCTGCAGAAATTAAAAACAAGAGTTCTTGTTTAACACGTTTACTGAAAGAATCACTTGGTCGAACTGTCAAACTCTCAGTAATCTGTTCCATCTCCTCTGATAACAAGTAATCAAATCAATGATCATATTTTTCATTTTACAGAGCCAAGTACCATTGACAACATGTTGACCCTGACTTTCTAAAGATAAAGATTTTCCTTGTTGATTGCAGGAGTTATGGTGAAACACTGCAAACTCTTAGGTTTGGACAACGAATAAGATCCATGAGGAACAAGCCAGTTGTCAATGGAATACAAGAGGATGGAGCTAATGGTTTGGGTGATCAAATCCGGCAGCTAAAGGTATATGTCATCTCTAGGAAATTTACTATATATATTTTTTCAAGGATCAAGCTAATGTAATTCTCAAAATGTAAGACCATTTTCTTTTGCAATGCAGGAAGAACTCATCAGAGAAAAAGCTGATGTCCATAATTCAACTGGGAGTAAAAATGGATACTTCCAAGGAGGCAATGTTCGGGAAAGCTTGAATAAGTTGAGAGTCAGCTTAAACCGCTCTTTACTCCTACCTCACACAGATAATGATGATGCTGACGAGGAGGTAAATGGGGATGAGGCTGACGTAACGCAACTAAGCAAGCAGATTAATGACTTTTACGGTTCATGTGAAATTGAGAATCCAAAAGACATATCTGCCGATGAAGATGGTTCCCAGGTTTATTCTGTTGGTGAAAGTTTTGATGCTGACATGATGATTGAGGACGATGACATTAGAAAAGAGGAAGTGAACTCAGAAAAAATTCTGGGTAAGCTCTGTCATGGGGAAGAAATGGCTCCATCGTGCACTTTAAGGGCGATCAAATCTTCATCTACAAACAGCATTTCAGTTGGCTCTCCGATCTTGGAACCTCCGTTGTCTGAGTCTCCAAAAATCAGAAATACACAAAGGAAAAGCATGGCTGTTTCATCAAGCTATCTTGGAGGTTGGAATAATGCAGCAGGGAGTTCTAATTATAGTAAAGACAGGTTAAATAAGGTTTTACCGGGGCCCACTGAGTCCTTGGCAGCCAGTCTTCAGAAAGGCTTACAGATAATTGACTATCATCAGCAGAACTCTGCACTAAACAAGTCTTCAACTTCCTTCTCCTTTGAGCATTTAACCTTGAAAACCTGCTCAGAAGTTGATGAGGTTGATTCTTCTATGCGAACAACACAGGAAAAACCTTCAAGTGATGTAGTGCTTGCTACTTTCCTCTGTGGATCTTGTGGCAAAAAAGTATCTGATCAGGCTTCCTCTGAGGTCCAAGATAAGGTTCCAAAAGTTTGCATTTATACATTGTGACTTAATTTTCCATTAACAATATTTAGTAATTATTATTGCTAATCGATTACTTCTTTTCTCTTTTTTTCAAGCATTTGGAAAATGAAATGTCAAGAGCCATCAAGAGAGGGGAAGAGCTTGAAATCATTTGCAAGGAACAAAGGGCTAGAATTGAACAGCTAAGTCAGTTGGTAAGAATCTTGGCTCTCATGAATTAGGTATACGATGTGAACTTTTTCGTAATTGGCAATTCGACCTCTCTAGGTGGAGAAATGCAAAGGTGAAAAGGAAATAAACCCCATCATTGTGTATGATGAAGATACTCATGGGCAGATAAAAAATGAAGAGTACAACTCACTAAAAGATAAAGAAAAGGTCAGTTGTTTCAGTAATTTATTTACTAAATGCATTTCATCCAATTAACAATCCACTGACTCTGATGGAACTGAAATAAAATACAAGATTAATGATTCGCTTATTCTGAGTTCTCATTAGAAGTCTTAAAAAAATACCTTCAAAAAAAGAATCTTGATGATTGAGTTTATCAATCTTATGCTTTTTACCATTTATATATCAAATCCAAAAGGCATCTACTTCAAGGTAGGAATGCCCCTTTCTCAAATGTTTTTTGGTCATTTGCAGCTTCTGAGCGGCTCTATATCAGAAAACCTTCTGCGACATATTTCAGAGGGAAAATCTGAAACTAAAGAGGTCCACTGACTCTGATGGAACTGAAATAAAATACAAGATTAATGATTCGCTTATTCTGAGTTCTCATTAGAAGTCTTAAAAAAATACCTTCAAAAAAAGAATCTTGATGATTGAGTTTATCAATCTTATGCTTTTTACCATTTATATATCAAATCCAAAAGGCATCTACTTCAAGGTAGGAATGCCCCTTTCTCAAATGTTTTTTGGTCATTTGCAGCTTCTGAGCGGCTCTATATCAGAAAACCTTCTGCGACATATTTCAGAGGGAAAATCTGAAACTAAAGAGGTCCACTGACTCTGATGGAACTGAAATAAAATACAAGATTAATGATTCGCTTATTCTGAGTTCTCATTAGAAGTCTTAAAAAAATACCTTCAAAAAAAGAATCTTGATGATTGAGTTTATCAATCTTATGCTTTTTACCATTTATATATCAAATCCAAAAGGCATCTACTTCAAGGTAGGAATGCCCCTTTCTCAAATGTTTTTTGGTCATTTGCAGCTTCTGAGCGGCTCTATATCAGAAAACCTTCTGCGACATATTTCAGAGGGAAAATCTGAAACTAAAGAGGTCCAAAAAGATTTTTCTCAAAGAGACAATTGTTTTGACAATAGTGAGAAGGAAGCACTTCTGAAGGAAATTCAGAATCTAAGAAGCAAGTTGCAGTTATGTGGTGGTGGTGATGCACCAGTTAAAAAGTCTACAGATAAATTAAGATCTTCATTGATATCAAGATCCATACAACTGCAAAAAAGTGGTATATTTTTTCAGGCTAATGGTGAGGAGGAGATAGAGAAAGAAAGACAGAGATGGTTAGAAATGGAAAGTGAATGGATTTGTCTAACTGATGAACTGAGAGTTGATCTCGAGTCAAACCGTCAACATTTAGAGAGGGTGGAGACGGAATTGAAGTTAGAGAAAGAATGCAAGGAAGAGTTGGAAGATGCATTGAAAAGAGCTGTTGACGGGCATTCGAGAATGGTAGAACACTATGCTGAACTACAAGAAAGATATGATGACGTGGCTGCAAAGCACAATGCTATCATGGAAGGAATAGCAAAAATGAAGCAGGCAGCAGCAAAGGCAGGCAAAAAGGGCCATGCTAAGTTTGCCAAATCTCTTGCAGCTGAGCTTTCTACAATGAGATTAGAGAGAGAAAGGGAGAGAGAATTTTTGAAGAAGGAGAACAAAAGCCTCAAGATTCAACTTAGAGACACTGCAGAAGCTGTGCATGCAGCAGGAGAACTACTTGTTAGACTTAGAGAAGCTGAGCATGCAGTATCCGTTACCCAGGTAAAGTTCAATCCTATATATATAGGGCTGTTTGTTGTCATTGCTTCAATGCGTTGAAATGGAATCCTATGCTGAAATTTGAAAACTTTAGGTTTAAACCTCTGGGAATCATGAATAAAAGATGTGAAACTATGATAGGGGGATTTACCGAAATGAACCCATAAATTAAGAAGTTGATCAACTAAAACCCCAATAAAACTTGTCTCTAGATACTTAACTATAAATGGCTCCACAAAAGTTTATTAAACTTTTACAATCTAACTATATTCTATCTCAAAAATCCTGGAGGAACTTGTCTCTAGATTCTTAATTATAAATGGCTCCACAAAAGTTGATCAAGCTTTTATAACTTATTGTATTCTATCATGAATACTCAACATAAGTTAACAGTGCAAAAGAAAATTTCTTAATTCCTGAACTTTAAAAATAACTGAATGCAACTTGGTCTATAAATAAGAAAACTGATTAACCTTAATATGATTCAAAATCTTAAGAAAAACAATAGCTTAAAGATTCTAAAGATATTATAACCAATGGATTTTGCAAGATAATAGCATCTAATAGATATCTAAAGGATTTATTCAAAAAAAGTGTTAATATTTAATCACATCTCAACTCTTGGTAGACCCTTTTTAACTGCTGGATTTCCATCAAAAGGCTTTCAACTAAACTTCAGAATACGTCGAGGGACGGAGGTGAATATCCCTGGTAGACCCTTTGTTGGTCCCCAGGGATGGAGGAGGCTAGGTTAGCCGATAGATGGTTATTGGTTCAAGGACGCAAGGTGCCCCTGCTTTTTCAGGGTAAGAAGGGGTAGAGAAAATGCCTCGAGCCAATGTTCGAGTACCAGGCGCTATGGTGCTGAAGGCTTTTAACTAAACTTCAAAATACATTCAAACATTTTCAACTACATTTTCTAGGTGATAGGATAAGCAGGCTAAGGAAAGCATTGAATTAAGCTTTAGTAGATGTAAGAGAAGATTCAAAACCCACACCATCATAACATTCTCATTTATCTCACATGAGTCTCATATATCTCTCTGTTTATACAGGATAATCATAACATTCTCATTTATCTCACATGAGTCTCATATATCTCTCTGTTTATACAGGATAATCATAACATTCTCATTTATCTCACATGAGTCTGATATGTTGAAAAGGAAAATAGAGAAGCTCCAAAGGAAACAGAAGATGGAGATGACAACAATGAAGCAGTACCTAGCAGAAAGCAAATTACCAGAGGCTGCACTGAAACCATTATATAGAGAGAAGGACTCTTGTGATGTTAACCATGCATATGATGATGATGATAACCAAGCATGGAGAGCAGAATTTGGAGCAATCTATCAAGAGCATTACTAGTTACCATCTAGCAATTGTTTGCGAATTTAGCAACTGGTTAATGCGATACCTATTAACTTGTCTCTGGCTTCAGATCCTCCTTGGATCAAAAGCATCCCCCTACAGCAACCATTTGTGTGTATTCTCTCATTGTTTTCCTTTTTTGATTTTTTTCCTCGTACTGTCAGGCGGCACATTCTTTGTATCCTTCCTTA
>JANTPZ010081887.1:1180-25529 GCA_025593235.1 Vachellia pachyceras | reverse complement strand
AACTCTTCCAACTCGCCATAGACATCATAAACATCATCAATTGTAGTTATCAGCGCATTAACCTTTGTTCCCACTTCTCTATAATATCCAAATTGTGGTTCCACAGCAAATGCCACTGTCCAAACGAAGTTCTCCACCATTCTGTCTCTTGCAAAGCTTAACTTTTCTCCAAGCCCAACTCTTTTCCACCATCTTTACATTTAACACCCATGAAAAAATCTTAATAGCCTTTTATATTTACAATAAATCGGGAAAGATTCCAATTGGGGAAAAATCCAAGACTACTTTCACACACACCTTGATGTCTGTTTCAAATCTTCTTGGTATTTGGCTTGTAAAATGTTGAAATCCAATTTAGCAAGCTTCAGCAAAGCATGGCAAATATTCTTTCTTCTTTCATAAACATCGATGAACCATCGAGCTTCCAATCTCGAAATCCTCCAATGTAGTGGAAGCTCTAGGGCATGATTTACTAAGAGTGATGTCTCATTGTCTTCCTTGTTTTGATTGACAAATTCTTTGAGAGAAGTTGAGCTAAATTCTCTGGCTTTATCCATTATTATTTCACCTTCCATTGAAAGAAATGAAGCCTCGTACAATGAAAGCATCCCCTTGATGTCCATCGACAGGCCGGGATGAAAGTTCCCATTATTATCAAGAAACCCTTTAAATACATCTGGAGAGACAACCATGCAAATAAAACCATGTTTAATGATACAAAGACAAGTAAATTCTTAGAAAAAACCTTGTAATTTGATCAGGATAAAACAAACATATACCTGATGACACGTTATAGCCGTGTTGTCTCAAGAGTCTGAATTCGAGAGCTGTAGCATACAAATCTTTCCTCTTTATTGTGTCCTTACTTTTAGAAACACGTTTTATGAGGTTGCTTATTTCTAGGCCAAAATGATGATCCACTCCAAGTCTTTGCAAGATATCAATAAGCTCAAGTTGATCCACGGCAGTTTCCAATTTCAAGAGCACTACTCTTACTTCTTCTTTCAGCCTATCACTTTCTTCTGTATATGATTTTTCCTGCAAGAGTTTCACATTTCCTCATTGTGAACGGGTTATAAATTTTAAAAAATCTGTCTCTATAATACCCATAAAGCAAGGTAATAACATATACTATGAAGAGGGGTAAATATGAATAATATACAAAATCATACCACAAAATCACTTGTTAACGACTGGATATAGTCGTGGTCCCAGATCGAAGGTTGGTAGTAATTTACGGATCGACGGGAAGTATTGCTTTGATCAGAAGTGATAATGGAAGAAGCCTTGCAATGGATGACACGAGAAACACAAGAGCTGTTTATGGTAGAATGTGATGGAAGGGTTTTGTCTTTGAAGAGAGTAGTGTTTGAAACAAAGGCGAATTGACGAAGAGCCATTGGTTTGAGAGTAAAGAAAAAGCTGATACTTCACTATGTCGTCTTCTTCTTTCCTCTTTCGACGCGCTGCGATTAAGTGGAAGCCATGGCTCTCCATTTATATCAGATATAAATCTTATTATTGCTACTGAAATCTTTTAAGACATGCCGTAAATATGCGCACATTTAATTACTATCATTACATAAATCAGAAAGTGGGCAGGTATGAAAATGACTTATTTGGTTATTTTAACTGCAACGTTTATAAAAGATGTAAAACGTTAACAACGTTTCCCATTTATATTAAATTCTTCTTGTACGAACTGATTGATTTGCAATAAAATGTTACTTTATTCATCGTAATACCCGAATCACTACACATTTTTTTTATATAAAAATATAACAGGTGCTGATAGCATTTTTTTTATAGAAATATAAATAATACTAATAAGTATCACGGGCAGATATAGCCAAATAAAAAAAACAAGAAGACCCATTACTTAAATGGAAGAATAAGGATTCATTGCATGCATGTCTTATTCAGGGCTCATCAGATGTATTAACAATTTATTATTGAAAATTACTCCCTCCGTTCCTTTATTATAAACAACCTTATCTCTTATGGTTAAGTCATCCTATACATGAGTTTTGTCTAAAATTTAATACTTTTTTTCATTTTTACCTCCAATAATTGTATGTCTCTTTTTTTCTCACTCATTGTCTCTCATCTCATCTGTTTTCCCACTCATTCTCTCTCTCATTTTCTTCGTAAATAATGTTATTTTGAAAAATGTTATAGTTCTCAATACTCATTTCTTCCAACTATTTTTAACTACAAGTTCGTTTTGTTTGATTTTGTTGTTTTATAAAAAAGAACGAAGAAAATAAAGCAGTACTAATACATGAGAAAGCATTGGCATTAATGTTCTGATTTAGGTGAGCATGATTTCTTAACACTAATACAAATATGGCCAACAAAGGTTGAGGGAGGAATCAATAAATGAGAAAGCAGTGTTTTAATTAATTAAAAAAAAAGAGACTAAAATGCGAGGTTGATACCAGTGTTAGCTGAAGAAAGGAATGGGTTCCTGAAATTCCAAAAATTTATTTTTCGGAATTGAGTAATATTTTACCCACCGAAAAGTCCTATTTTTCCTTCATGGCGATAGGGAGATAAAAGATCTACTACTTTAATTGTATACGGCCAGGCGCAGATCTATGACTAGGAGATGTGTGTGAGTATCTATATGACTTCAATTATTATTAGGTTCTCCAAGCAAGTTGAAAATTCACCTAGAATCGCTCCGCTGTTTGGGACACGTTGTGGAGCTTTCGTGTTAATCATTTCCATTCCTCTCATTAGACCATATGTTGTACTCATATCTGCAGCTCTAAATTATTTCTTAATGATTTTTGTACTTCAAAAGTCATGTTAATTTCTTGACCAACAATAGCTTGACCCTTAACTTCCAGAGTGTTGTAAATATCAGGTATCTTCCCTAGGGAAAAATTACGTCCACAATTGGATCAATTATTTGAGTGATACTTCCCACGTTTTCTTTTCAAGTCGAGAAACCTCAAGACCCGAAGTGGAAGGATTTATTCTCATAATAAAATATTTTTTATGAAAAATTTGGAAATTTAAAAAAAATGTTTGATAATAGAGCAAGTTGACAAGTTGATGGGTTAATGCACTAAGAATTCAATAAGAAATGGGAGTTAGTACTGGATTTTCTAGGTACCATACAACCAATTCAATTGTTTACTCATTCAATTTTTCAATTTCAATGAGTAAATTTTCAAGTTCAACAAACTCATTTTTCAATCCGAAAAACGAGGTCGCTGATTGATTCAGCCCCCTGTCGCATAAGCCCCATTAATATGTCGAGCAATTAAAGAAGGTTAGTGGACAAACATAAAATATGCCTCTTAACCTCTCTCGGTTTTTTTTTTCCCCACAAACAAAGATATCATTGAGTTTTTTAAATGGCAATAGTGTTCCCTCGAAACATTTTATATTTTGGTGCGGTGTTCTTCCTCATCTTTCAAAAGCAGCAGCAGCATCATAATGTCGTCCCTCAAGACTAACGGATAGGCAAGACGGTGTTTTGAATAGGTCAGTTGGGCCCCACAATTGTCCAAATGGAAAGCAACAATGAAGATGGCTTAATCAATTAATTAATTAATTAATTAATATCATAGCATTATTGAAGCCAACTGTACAGTGCCTATTGCTGCAATTGACTTTAACTTTTCATAAAGAATAAAGTAAGGGGGGAAATTAGTGTTGATATAAACGTGAGGGAAAAAAAAATAAAAACAGCACAAAAAATCCTTAAATAAGTGGGGTACTCTGAATAATTTTACGAACCTGCATATTTATATGCAACATACTGATCTCTATAAATTGGGTATGTGTATGTAACAAACCCATTACTTGTGTATTGATTCAGGTATTACGATCGAGGAAGTAACAATCTACTGTAAATCAATCAGTACGTACAAGAGAAATTTAATATAGAAGGAATCTGACGTTGTTAACGTTTTACATCATCAACTTGCAGTTAAAATAATCAAACAAGTCACTTTCATACGTACCCACTTTCTGATTTATGTAATGATAGTAATTAAATGCGCGCATATTTATGGCATATGTTCAAAGATTGTAGCAAATATAAAATAAGAAACATATTTGATATAAATGGAGAGCCATGGCTTCAACTTAACCACAGAACATCGAAAGAGGAAAGAAGAAGAAGAAGAAGAAGAATTAGTGTGGTATCAGCTATTTCTTTACTCTCAAACCAAGTCAAAGGGTCTTCGACAATTCGCCTTTGTTTCAAACAACACTCTCTTCAAAAACAAAACCCTCACATCACTTCCAACCATAAATTAAGAGCTCTTGCGTTCCTTCTGTATTTAATGTCACAGATTTAAATATTTGAAGATGATTATTTAATATCATAGATTTGATTTCATATTTAATATCGTAGACTTGATTCAATTTAATTAGCATTTATTTTGATGATTTCCTTATTATTAATTTTTAATGTTAGATTGAGGTCTATAAATAGCACATCAACTCTTTTGCTTTATGTGTTTGATGATTTAAATAATATTGAGCTTTCCTTCCTTAGTTCTCTCGTCCCTCTATTCGTTTGGTTTGTCCCTCCTTCTTGTTGTTTTCCCTCCTTTATTCTCTCTCTTTCTCCTCTTTTCTATCCCTTCTCCCTTTCCTCTTCATCATCTTTCATCATTTGGTATCAGAGCATGTTTCCACTCCCATTCTGTTGCATGGACCTCTAAACACCTCTCCTAAATATAAAGGGTCCCATTCTACTAGCTTAAGCCTTCCAAGTTTGCTCTCAAAATCTCCGTAGCCTTTCAAAGTTTGAAGTTCGCATTTTACTATGCCACATGATTTTTGGCATCCTAAGCATTTTGGAGCAAAGAATCATCATATAAAAGCATTGAAGGCAAAAAAAAGTAAAAAACACGTTACTGGAAAAAGAAAGGAAGGTAACATAAGGAGAGGGGAAAAAGCCAAAAAAGGGCAAAAAGGAGAGAAAGGTTAAAAAAAAGTGCACAAAAAAAGGACAGGAAACAAAGGAAAGGAAATGACCTTATGAGTTTTAAAAGATGCCAATGTAGAGAGTGCCAACATAAGTACATCAACCTCAATATGTTCAACATCCACAAGGCTATGAAAGCTACCAATTGTATGAAAGAGACACTCCAAAAAAAAAATGCTTCATTCTTGGTGATTTTCCTACGGATTTTAATCCGTAGGTAAAAGGTTCTCGGAAATTTATTTTCCTGCGGATTGAAATCCGCAGGAAATTACCTGTGCATTTACCTGCAAAAAATTCGTAGGAAAAGTGTGCAGGAAAATCCGCAGGGAAAATCTCCAAGTAAATATTCGCAGGAAAATCCGTAGCTATTGAGCACGCTGTTTAAAAAGTGTTTTTATAAATAAATGAGTATTTTTTGCATTAGAAAATAAAAAATGACTATATAAAATTTTTTGCCATAAGATAAACTTGAATAAATCAATGTCATGACAAAAAAATACATTTCATGAAAAATTCACTAGACTAAAATATACATGTGGAGACCCTCCTTTCACGCAAACATACCGACACTGAATGTGTATCCAATTGGCATGAAAATCATTCCATGATGAACAAGCTGTGTTCTATCAAGAGTGGGAAAGTGGGCAATAGCTCAGAAATATGCACATAAGTGCTCAAACATGCCTTCTTCAAATGTCTTTGTTTTTCTTTTCATCATTCGATCACTTCTCTGTCTTTGTTTTTCTTTTCTTCCTTTGAACCTTTAAAATTTAAAAAAAAAATTAATTTTTCCTCTGAATTTTTAATCCCCAGGTAATTTTTTCAACTTTTTTTAAAATTTAATATTTCATGCAGATTTTGAATTATGCAGGAAAAAACCTGCGGATTTCAAATCCGCCGAAAATTTTACCTGCGGATTTTTTCCGCAGGAAAAATCCGTAGGTATATGATGATTTCTTACTAGTGCGATGAGCATCACTATCAGTTGATGGTACGCGTATGAATGTGATGACTTTATGCTCCCCACTATAAGCATGTTGAATATGATTACCATGGATATGTCGATTGTCATTGGCATCCTAAGCAACATCATTATGAGCATACTCACCGCCGACAGTATAAATATACTACTCATCGTGATTACACTAGCCAGAGTTAGTACAACTATGTTGACTACTATTAAAATGAAGAAGTATATCAATTTGATAACTTGATAAAGATAGCAAAAGGATGAAGTTGAATTCCACCAAGAGGTGAGTATATTTCTGACCTGCGTTAAGCAGATTTTTGGTGAATTGAAATGGGAATTGAAAGAGATCCCATCCCAACTAAGCAAGGAAAAAATTCATGCGGTTCAATTTCCAAAACAGGAAGATATGATAGGGAATACAATTGAGGTTTTGTCACCAACGCATGCAGGACCTATTCATGAAATTACCATGACCTCAACTGTCCTACCTTCTGCAATGGAAACTCCTATGGCTAATGTTAATGATGACATTAACTTTGAAGTTGTACACCTAATTAAAGTGCTACCCTCAGCTCACATGGAGCCTTATCATACCACTAATGTGACTATGTTTGCACATATTCCACAAGAACCGCCACTAAACATTCTTGTAAGTCAAGCTACAGTTCCTAATGCACCATTAAGCATTATTGTTATTAGATATGATCAGTTTTGATCATGTCAAATATGATAGAGAAAATTTTTCTTATAATTCATATTGATTCATTAAATATAATAGAGCAAAAAGTTTTTATAATCCATATTATTCTACTACTATATTTGCATTCTTTTAATTGGAGGATGATGTAGTCAAATAACTCATTTTGAATGTTAAAATGTTTCAAATAGATCCTTTATCATTATATATTGATTAACCATTCATCTAAACTTCATTTGGATGTTTAGAACTTATTCTTGAAGCTTATACTCGAGCACGAACTCAAACACCTGAGTATGATGAGTTTTGGAGTTTCCTAAAGTAATACTAGAAGCAATGCTCAAGCATAAACTTCAAGTATTGAGATTTTGGAGTCAACACTCGAGTATTGGACTATAGTACTCGAGCATTGACCTCTTGGAAGCCAACAGTTGAGTATTGGATCCTAATACTCGAGCATCGGCCTCCTCTATTAACTTTGAGCTCGATATATATTTAGTATTTTGATTATATCTCCCAAACCACAAGTATGATTGATGTGAAATCAATTTTATATGAGACTAGACTCAAAATTCGTTTTATAGATACCAAGAACAACATCAAATGATTTAATATAAAGGAGATGTAAATTAACCTGGTGGTCAAAATTGAACGTTTTATCTCTAACCTTTTCCTATTTTATCTATCATACCTTTCTTTATATATTATTTTTGGGCCTGATTCTTGTTTCATGTGAAAGTAGACTTTTAGGGCTTTCCATTGATATATTATTTGCAAAGTTTGAAGTTGAATTGAGAGAGTTATGGCTGTTTCAAGTTGAGCTATAAGCTAAAATCTAGACTATGACCTCAATTCTCGAGCACTGAGACTCAATGCTCGAGTATCGAGCTCCAAAAATCAAGTTTTCAGCACAATATTTTCAAGTATGCTTAAGCAATAGTTAGAGCATTGCCAGTGCTTTAGCACTGGCACCTAGTGCTCGAGTATCGAGTTCAAAAGTCAGTTTTCCAAGCAATGCTTTCACCAAGTTCAAGCACAAGCCAATACTGGAGAATTGGACTCAATGCTCTAGCATCGTGTTTAAAACTAGACTTTCAGGCAATACTGTTAGGGAATACTCCAGCAAAAGGTACAAGCGTGACAAATGGTTGAGCACTAGGACTAAGTGCCCAAGTGTTGCAGGTTTTTTACACAATACTGTGAGACAAAGCTACCAGTATGACTGGAAGCATTGCTAATGCTCGAGCACTGACACAAATGCTCAAGCATCATACTCTATTTTTTTAACTATTTCACTCATGCTTTCTGAAAATGCTCCAGTAGTAATGGCCGCACTCACAATGCTCAAGCACTAGGGTCTAGTACTTGAGTGTTACAAGTTTTGAACATGTTATTTCTTCAATACTTTCTCTACATGCTCGAGCATTATCAATGCTCAAGTGCTGATATCTAAGGCTCCAACATTGAGTCCTTTTACTTGCAAAATTCTTTTCTATACTCAAGCACTAACACGTAGCATTGATGATACTGGAAGCACTATGCTCTAATGCCTAAGTATCGAGATCATTTTTCAAATACGTTCATTTGTGCTCCAACACTTAGAAAAAGCATTGAGATTTTCTTTGAAATTTACATTGCGATACTCGAGCATTGAAGCATAATGCTCGAGCACTAATTTATCTGAAAATTGCAAGTCTAACAACTACGCCTACGTGCTACAAAATCTTTCCTTATTTATGCTTAGCTTATTTGAATTTTTACCTACTCTCATAAATGTTTCATGCTTTGACTTAGCAACAGGAAATAGGTCTTCTGATCACATCTTCAAAGTGGGCTCAACGGACATATTCTCAAACATAGGCAGTCGTTATGATAGAAGCAATAAATACAAGACAATGAGCATTGAAATAGAGGGTAACGGATACAAAACTCCTCTCCAACGGATATATTTTGCCAACATCTATAAGGGCTTGTTTGGAAGCTATTTTGAAAATAGCTTTTACAGATTCCAAGGTAAAACCTATGTTTTGAAGAATAAATTTCGGAGAATAGCTTTTATGGATTCTGAGGCAAAAACTAGGTCTTGAAAAGTGATTTATGTTTGGAAAGTTATTAGCTTTTATGGATTTCAAGGCAAAAAGTAGTTAGGAAAGAGGAAAAAGAAAGAAAGAAAGTAGGAAAGAGGAAAGAGAAATAAAGAAAAAGTTGGAAAGAGGAAAACAAGAGAAAGAAAAAGTAGGAAAGAGGAAAGAGAAAGAAAAAAGTAGGAAAGAGAGAAAAAGTAGAAAAGAGAAAATTTATTAAGAGAGGATTTTGAAGCCAAAATAGCTTTTCAAAAAAATTTTTGTACTTGGACCAAACTTAGGTTTTGGGTCAAAACCTAGGTTTTGTAACCAAGCCTAGGTTCTTAGAATAGCTTCCAAACAAGCCCTAAATATGAGGAAGCAACGAACAGAAAAAGAGACACGAAGTATATGGAGTCACCGAACACAAAATAGAGAGTGTGGATCGTGGGAATCCCATAATGTTAGGACTCTGATATTATACTTCTATGAGAGCTTGAATGTTTATCTATCCACTCTTTGAGAGAGTATATTAATTCATCCAAACTCATTGTATTTCTGTGAGAAACTCAAGATTGTGATCTTGAGATTGTTGGGCTGATTTTGAGTTGAGAAAACAGAGCGTGTTGGTCTCTGTTATGGTGCAGTTCGTAAGGGGGAGTGTGATTCCTATTGTAAAGGCTTGAGAAGCCTAATGTTATTGTTGTTAGTGGATTGGAAGATCTCAGAGGAGCTCTGAGAACTGTATGTAGGTCAGGAGGACTGAACTAGAATAAATCACCGTGTTCATCTTCTCTGCTCTGCTCTTTCTTTTGATGACTGTTTTTATTTAATCTTTGATTTAAAGGAAATTTTTGTAACACCCAATTCACCCCTCTCTTGGGTTGCAGCCATCCTAACACTTGTGACTCAAGCTACAATTCATAATGCCACTTCAGTGCTTAACGGACCATTCCATGAGTACCTTACATGTTGGAAAGGCTTTCCAGAATTTCACAGTAATCAATTTATGGATTCCTTCCATGCTATTCTTTTTTGCTATCTCACTTGGTGGAAAGGATTGCCAGATGATCATTGCCATCAAGCTGCTCACTCTTATTGTGTTTTTCTTTTTATATATCTCTTCTGTTGGAACGGATTTTCAGATGGACAATCACATTAAATCCCACCCTCATTTTAATTCATCAAGAGCCAAGTTCTTCAAGTGTGAGGAGAAATGATGCACTACTAGAAAATCACATTTTAGCGAGGAAACTTAGCGACGGCTTTGAAATCCCTCTCTAAATAGCCTAATTAGCGAGGAATATTAAATTCCTCTCTAATGTCGAAATTAGCAAGAAAAATTAGTGACGACTTGGATATTCCTCTCTAAAATGCCCAATTAGCGAGGAATATTATATTCCTCTCTAATTTTTCAAATTAGCAAGAAAAATTAGCGACGACTTGGATATTTCTCTTCAAATTACCCAATTAGCGAGGAATATTATATTCCTATCTAATTTTTCAAATTAATGAGGAAAATTTTTTACTGTAATATTTAGTTATTTATATTCATTTTTAGCATGAAATTTTGGAGGGATAAAGGAGTTAATATATTTTAATTTTTATTCAATTTCTCTTTATATTATTTAATTCAATTTCCCTCCTATAGTAAATTTTGAAGAGCTATCACCTGTACCACTTTCCCTCCTATTTTTCTTGTTCCAATTTTCTCAATTGTAAAAAGCTTTCTCATGCCATTTCACGCTCGATCACTTTACCAAATGTCGATGCCCTTGGACCTGACGACGACGCCATTTACCCTTAACCAGAGTGAGAGCTCCGCCATTCCGTCTGGTCTCTCCGTGCGTTTGAAATCCCCATTAATCATCCATACCACTTCATCTGCATATCTCTCCAATATCTATTTTGCATTTTGTCTTGGAGATAGCCATCACAAATCTTCATCCCTTGCACAGTGAACCCCCAAGTCTGATAAAGAATTCAAAGCCACCAAATCCTGAACTACCTTAGCCATCATCATCGCTGGATTAATTGTCGAGCCTTCTCGGCAAACGTTATTCGCCATCGACAAGGATTGGGCCTCTCATGCCGTCTCACCACTCGACCAGAGAAACCCTAGCAGGCTCTTCCATATCCTCACAGTCCTAAAGTGTTTTTCATATCGAAAGTATTTTTCTATACCTTCAACGGGATACTTCTGATCCAAATCTAAAGAAGAGATTCAAATCTATTCTTTATTTGTTCATTCAAGGGTATGTCTTCATTTCTAAATGGTGAAGCATGTGATTAGGATTGCTGAAGATTCCAGATTTTCCTAAAAAATACTTCTGCAACTCTCTCTTTGTTGTGGGATGGGAACTCTGGGGAGGACTTCAATAAAGACTCCATAGAGTGTGATGAAAGGCGTCTCACTAACCTGGGTCGTATGACTGTGGAAATATTTGTCCTTGCCCATATTTTCAGTAGTCAAAAAAGTGTTTGTTAAATATATTTGATTATTCAATTGTTACTTCTATATGCTCTTTCTAATTGTTTAACTCATGCATGCAGCAATAAAATTGAGGTTGTATACTAAGAAGTTTTTGCATTAAAGAGGCAAGAAGAGCTCATCTGTGAAGAGGAGATAGCTTGGCTAGCTGAAAGTGAGCAAAAAGGAAAGCGAGCAAATGAGAAAGAAAAGAAGTCAATGAAAAAGCAGGTTTGAAATTCACCAAAACTGCATTCTAGGGGAATAACAGATCTCTTAAAAGTTGATTGAGAGAAGCTACTACGTTCTTTGACACTTGGAGATTACAAGGTAGTCAAATTAATAGGTGGAGATTACACTTCACATAATCCTGATTTTTTGTTTGTTGCGTGGGACATGTTTAATAGGTCATGTTTTCAATTGAGGGGTGAAGGTTACATCATTTGTAATCACACCAGAGAAAATTACTGAGCTAAAACACATATACAAGAAATTTTATGCCATATGGAACAGCATATAAGGTGCTTCTCACATGGAAATTGTAGCAAACATATGGCTATTGGACATTATAGCCGTTCTTCTAATTGAACGTCTCAAAGAAACAACCTCATTTTTCTTTTATATGATCACTAATTTAGAGAGAATATGATGGCTCATTTTTCTTTTATATAATGGCTAATTTAGAAACAACATCAAATTACGTTCACCAAAGACAAGTGACCCATCATTTACATTCTTGAGTTTCAAAGGTGGCAAATGACAAGTTGTACCTTGTCTTTTGTAATCTTTTTCGCCAACTATTATGTGTTGTTAATATACTCTTAGTAATATATTTATTTGAATAGCATAAGGGAAAGTGACCGGTCGTGACAGGTAAAACAAGCCACTCTTAGTTGACTTTAAGGAATCTCGTATAAGGAATCTATGTTAAAGATAAAAGATTCCCAGGAAAAGAAATCATCTATGATTTTTGAATCTCTGTAATCTTATGAACTAAAGCTATATGTAATTCACCAAAAAACATATATGTGACTCATGGCCCTGTTCACATTAATTAGTTAGGGGGTACTATTTTGTCTTAAACAAGGTACTGTGCTTTTGTGGTTTGTTAGTATTCATGCATTGTAATAATGCCTTTTTATTTGAAAATCCTGTGATCCATCCGCATATCATTCAAATTTCCAGCTGCATTGGATCTATATCCTATATTTTCTTTTGTTCTAAATTTGGATGGCAAATATAATTCCTGAGGTGATGATTGAATCATAGATTTGGAAGTTCGCTTCATCACCCAGATGTTGTGTCCTTCTATGGTATTGTCCGTGTTGGCCTGATGGTTCTTTAGCAACTGTGATAGAGTTCATGATTAATGGATCCCTGAAATAGTTCCTATATAAGAAAGATGGATAATTCAATAATGAGTCCACTCTTCATCAATCTTCTAATGCAGTAAATTTAATGGAATTTGTATATTTGTTTTCAGATTGGTGATTTGGGTTTATCAAAGGTAAAACAACACAATCTAGTATCTAGAGGGGTACGGGGAACTTTGCCATGGATGGCACCTGAACTCCTAAGTGGGAAATGCAATATGGTGTCAGAGAAGGTATTACTTGCATTTATGTTTTCCTGTACCTTGTTAATATTTTATTTATTTGAACTAAATATAACCTTCTTTAACTATAGTTTAATTTTTATATATAAACTTTAAAATGTAAGATTTTGTCTTATAATTGATGAATCTCTCTAAGCTTCTAACTTTTTGTCCCTTTAACTTTTGTTGTTTATGATTAAATCCCTCATTACAGGTCAAATCAACCTTGAAAAGGAAGCATGGACCTGCTTAAATCCCTCTTGTGAATGTGATACTGTCTATAAGGGTTATGGTTGTTATAAACCTGCTTGTGTTTCGTTATTTGGCACATGACTAAATACAACCTGCATTTTCTTATATGGCTTCTAAATTTTTCAATATGTATTCTAAATTTTTCAATATTATGACCACAATATTCTAAATCAAAACTTGTTACAGATTCGTTCTGCTGCCAGAAAAGATGGTAATGTAATAGAGAAAGGACTAGGGGCATTTGTTTCCTATATGGCTTACTGCAGCTTCCTTCAATGTCAGAGTTAAAACATCATTCATTGTCCACGGAAGGTTTCATCTAGTTAAAGGCATTATATACCTTATCATGTCACAATTTCTGTGTTACACCATATTCCTTGTATGCTTCAGCATTGGTTCTTCATAATTAGATTTTGGGTGGGATAGACATTATAATGTATGCTTATGGTTAAAGAGATTATATACTTGATATTACTATTTAAAATTTGTTTTTTGGGTCAATTGTGTAATTAAATAGGATTTGTTTATAAAATATTTTTGTAAATGCATAGTTGATTCATATCTAAAATCAATGACGAATTTAGCTATAAAATTATCAAATATAGCGATGCTAAATATATATAATTGCCTATTTAGCTATGGAATATAACGCATTTTTTAAATATTCTAATTAGCGACGGAATTAGCAGAGGAAACAGAAAGTAAGGCATAATTTTTTAAATAGCAACGGAATCAGCAAGTAAAAAATAGAAAAGTAAGGCATAATATTCTAATTAGCAACAAAAAAATTTAGCGACAAAATTTTGAATGTTTCCCTCACAAAATTGTCAAATTTAATGACGGAATTGTCAAATATAGCATATTTAATGACGGAATTGTTAAATTTAGCGACGAAATTTTCAATTGCTAAATTAGAATTTCCGTCACTAAATTAGCGATGGAAAACTCCGTCGCTAATTTAGTGACGGAATTTTCCCTCGCTAATTCTGTCGCTAAATTTTCCGTTGCTAATTCTGTCGCTAAATTTAGCGACCCTCGTTTTAGCGATAGACTTTTTTCGTCGCTAAATCTGATTTTTCCGTCACTAATTCTGTCGCTAAATCTGATTTTTCTAGTAGTGATGGGAATCATAAAGGAGGATCCCGCAAGATTGGCAAAATATCATATTTAGCATCTTAGAGAGAGAGAGAGGTTTACCCTTGATAGAAAAAAAATCCCTTTTCTGAAATTTTGAGTTGTTATTTTTTGGTCGCCTTTAATTTCTATTGATTGTTGCTTACTTGTACTCAATGTTTAATTCTTTCAACCCTGCATGTTGGAAATTCCATATTTACCCTTGTATGCCCATTCGAGACCTGCTCGATAAACAAGCCCAACTTGAACAAGAGCTCCTTTCTTTCAAAGCCATAATGAACTCACAAGAAGCAAGCACAACCAATAACCTTGACGATCTCAGAAGGGCTAATAGAGAATACATATCAAATCTAGTGTAGGATTAGTAGCTTTTACTAACTTATTTCTCACTTTGGCACTTGAAAACTTTCCTTCTTACTTTTCAAGATATTTCCTTAGCAATTCACTTTTCTACACATAATATAATACCATAGGGATTAATGTTAAGTCATTACCAAGCCTTAAAACACATCAAAACTCTTCAAAATCCTTCTTGCATTTTAAGGGTCCTAAAACCCTTAAACTTTCTAAAAGTGATTTTAATGCATTCAAAATTATTTTCTCACTTCTAACCTACACAAATTTGCATTCTAAATCCAATGGAAGCTTCAAAATCATCAAAAACTCACTCTTTCCTTTTGTTCTTGGTCTAACCGAAATTCCAAAAAATAAGGAAAAATGATTTTTCAAACTTTCTCTACATACAGTTGCATATTCTTACCTCTAAACGTCTTCCCATGCATTATTGAACTAAAAAACATTACTTCCCTTCACATGCACAATCAGACAGCATGCTCCCTTAGAGTTTGGAATCAAAAAATTCATAAACACCTTCAATCAATACAAAACACACACCAATCAACTCTACAACATGCATAGAAGATTTTCCTAGCAAGAGATTCTTCTAAATCCCTCTCGTTCTCACTTTTCTCTCTCTAAAACCAGATTTTCCAGAAACTATTTTACACCATGAAACACAAAAATAAGACCATAGGGTTTGAAGAGGAGAGTCTAGAGATCAAAATAGGAAGGATCAATATTGGAAAATGCCACTTACCTTGGGTTTTGTGATGATTTTCTTCCTCTTGTACTCTCCAACTCACACCACTCCTCTTCTCTTCTGCACCCCTTGGTTGGTAGACTTTGTGCTGGAATTTGGAAGCAAAAATGGTGTCTTGAAATATCTATTAAAGAGCTGGCATGTGTGTTAAATGAAGGTAGATCCCATTTGCATTGATAAAAGCACTTTACACTGATATATTCTACCACTTGTTTATAATATTTCTACCATCTTTTTTACTCATGAAATAAGGCTATTACAAGTGGCAAAATATGGCTCCTCCTCTTCCTTTACAAAACTTTAAGTTTTCATAAAGTAGTTTTATAGCACTGGAAATTCTTTTCGGTAAACCCTTGATCACTTGACTAGTTTAGGGGAATTAAAAATTTCCTAAATTCGTCTAATACCCACAGTCTAAGTTGTCTTTAAATCATTTTTGAGGAAAACTCGAATTCATGGTTTTTCTGTGACTTTTCCTTTCCGTTCAATGAAATTGTTTCTGAGTTACTCTTGAAAACAATTTTATAAAATATTAGAATTTATGAACTATTTTCCCTTACTCTGATATTAGATATATGAGGCATCAAGATATTTTAAATAATTATATTCCTCTAATTATTTATTAAATAGTCAAAAACTAAATAACCTTTAAAATTCTTGTAAATGTTATTTTTGTCATTTTAGCTGAAACCGGATCTTAATTACTTATCAGTGAATTTTTCTTTATCTGTTAGGGTCCTAAGAATTTTGCTAATATTTTAATCAAACTTTGACCAAAATATCTTTGGACTTTCTGATATTTAGCAAAATACCCTTGAATTTCATAAATTGCAATTTTATTCCTTAATTTTTAAAATTCACTGTAGTCCCATTTTTAAATGAGTATGAGGTCTTTCCATTTCTTTTAGTTTTTGGGCCCTAAACCATTAAGTAGATAAATGTTTAACCTTTATTCCAATTATATAAAAACACGGATATTACAATGTGTAACATTATTTAACCATTGTTTTCGTGTAAAAGGAGATATATTAAATAATATAAAATCTATAAATAATATTCTTTTCCAGGACTACATAAACTATAGATTAAATTAAAGAAATAATACATATCCCAAAAAAGTATATGTAAAAAAAAGGACTAGAAGTGAAATACATGATATTTCATATTAACAAATATTTCTTCATACTATATCACATTTTCTCTAAAATTATGCTTTTGGATTTCTTATTACAGTAAAATACATTTTAATTTGTTATAGGCTTATACGATTTATTTTTATAATTAGAAAATGAAAAAACTAACAGTTTATTTTTATTTGAGCCCTCAAGTTTAAAACCAATAGTTGTGGCCTCTCCAAGGATAAAATAGTCCAATTTTTATTAAATTATAGAAACTAATGTTTAAAATTAAATGAAGCTTAATCAAAAGGAAAAACAATATAAATTCAAAGCCAGTTGATCGGTCCAAAACTCTTGTCCGAATTGGCCACGTGCTAATTCACTAGTATGATCGATCAATCCACGTTATTTTTTATTTCCATGATATACACTTTAATTCATCTCATTGCAATTGTGTTAACATGTTGATTAAATATAGATAGATATAAATGCCATTGATTCCCTTCCATATTGCATGAAAAATAGGCTTCTATGCCCTTTATAATTTTCTCAATGAAGTGGCTTTTGAGATCCTTAAAGAGAATGGACACAACATCATTCCACAACTTAAGAAAGTGGTGTGCTTTCATTCGTTCAATTCATCAGTTGAGTGCTACATGAATGAAACTGGGGTCTCTGAAGATGATGATGCTCAAACGTATATAAATTCATTTATATGAGAAACTTGGAAATGAGAAACTTGGAAGAAGATGAATAAATAAGCTATAAATTCTCCAGGCATCAAGAGTTTTATTGAAGTTCCTATGTATGAACATTGGAAGGATGTTACTATCCATGTACCAACGTGGGGATGCTGATAAAGTTCAAGATCTTGAGACTCATAATAGCATTATGTTGTTACTTTTTCTACCTATTTTATGAACTTCTTTGATTTTGTGAGTCCTTTTCACTCAAGAATCAGCATAATAAGTTTGAGTTTATGATATGTTGTTATTAAATTCAACATGGTTACAATAGGTGGAAAAATATTCGTTATATTTTATTTTATGCAATGAAGATATTTTATACATGCATGGAGTCATAACTACCCAATTCTATGAATCTAATCAGATCAACCATATTAACTGATATATATCTACAGCAATAACTTCTAATAATATTTATAAGAATATGACATGACCATATTCTGTAATTATATTTCCTATCATTCTAGAAGGTTTTATTCTGATTATTGAGTATTATTGCATATTATGTTGGTAATTGTGCTTAAGTAGTGATTTCGTGGAAAGCAGTGTAATTATGGCATTTTTATCATATAAACTGTAATCACCTCTATTTGATTAATCTCATTGGGCCTATGACTCTACACAAAGTTTAATTTGGCATTGTAGGCACCATTGGAAAAGAGTTAGGTGGTGCAAAACCCAAACAAGGAGAAAGAAAAGGCCAAATCTATAGTCCGTTTTCCATATGTTGGCTATGACCAACACATGCATGCTTGAGTTGAAGATTGTAGTTGTGATTCACAACTCCATGAGTGGTCGAGGCACTCTTCATGCAACACATTCCTAGCTTACTTCAATTTATATAAGAGACCAATTATAAACTACTTTAAGACCTTTCAATACTCAAAATTAGCTAATCAAGTGAAATTTTAAAACTTTGCAATTGTACTGTTTACTTGAAAATTTTAGAATTTTTGACTAACTTTAAAAATTCATAACTAATTCTAGAAAAATAGAAATTAAGTGGTGCAAGTCTCTAAATGAATATGATTAAATTCCTAACAAGGAAAAATATCAATTTATCCAATTTCTTAACCAATTATTACAGTTTATTGCGTAAAATAACACTATTCATTTGGTTATTTTTTATTTTTTATATTTTTCTTCTAACTTTGTGCAACCATAATTTTTTGTACAAAACTCCAAATCAAGCAAACTTTTGCTCATTTCAAAGATTTTCATATGAAATATTTATCTGGAAAATATCAAGTCATTTGAACTTGGTTTGTTCTGATTCATCACAATCTCAACTTAGGACAATAATAAGGGTGTTGGACCCTTTTTCCTTTCTTTAACATGCTTGTTTCTTTTCTTTCTATGCACAAGTCATAATCAACTAATAAACTAGCACACTTGGCCTATATCCACAGCGTTGAGGTTTAGCATACATAGCTCACCATAAAATTCCAACATGCATCAATTACATTTTTGTAACAATAATGTAACAAATATACTTGCATTGGCCTTGATCAAACTTTAACCTAGAGGATTTAAATTTTTTGGGAAAGTGAGATTTCATAGAAATTGCCATAGCAAAATCACTATTAAAAACATTAATATGCATGACTGTCACACAACTACAAGTTAGCGATGAATGCATGAATATATATTGTTAATACCTGAAATTTAATGTGCACATAATCATGAGATATCATAACAACACAAATAGCACATATTTTAGCAAATAAACATGGCAACATTCATCAACAAGAACTATGAATAAATATTAATAAGAAAGGTAGCAACTTTGCTACCTTGGTTTCTCAACTTGTTCCTTGACTTTGTTGGATATTCCCGCTTGCTCTTTGGAATCTTTCCCTTGCCACTTAAAGTCCTACTATATCATAATGCATTTGGCATAAAAATAAGCCATAACCAATGCAATAAAACACATTAAAACCTCCCAAAATTCCTCTTGAAACTTAAGGGCCCCAAAAACCCTTAATTTTACCAAAATTGATTTCAATGCTTCCAAAATTATTTTCTCACTTATACCATACACTATTTTTGCCTTATAAATCCATTTGAAGCATCAAAATAGTCAAAATCACACTCATTCCCACTGTTCTCTATCTGGCTGAAAATTAGCAATAAGGGGGAAATGCGATTTTTCAACTTTGCTTTCTATACACTTGCATAATCTTGTTTCTAAATTATTTTCTAACCATTACTTAACACAAAATTCATCATAGCCCCAATTCGTGCAGCATGACCCCCTTAGGGTTCCATATGCCAAAAATTCATGCACAAGTCAAATCAACACAAAACAACTACCAATATGTTACGAATCATGTATAGAGTTGTACTTTGTTGTCTATTTGATCTAAATCTCTTTCCTTCTCATTTTCCCTTTGTAAAACATAAACTTTGCAGCAGCACATACACACAAATTTAGCCAAAAATAAACTGATTAAAGGGAGGAGAATGCTTGAAATCATGAAATAGAGAAGATTTCATGCTTGGATCATACAAACCTTAGGTGTTTGGCTTGATTTCTAATAAGCTTTCTCATGGAGCTATCAAATAAAACTAAGCTAGAATGCACTATAATGGCACTAACCTAGGTCGATCTTTCGTGGAACTTATATTGAATTACTAATAATCAAGTGAAAATATATAACAAATTAACCAAGAAGTATCAAATGTTTTTTATCTAATTCAACTAAACGAATGAATTTAAATTCTATAAAGTGAGTATCCTAGGTGATTGAATCCACTAACCTTCCTTGTCCAATGTTTATATTGAGTTCTCCTTTTGACTAAGCACAAGTACTAGCAAGGACCCTTGCTAATCGATATTCCTAACCTTTTACAATAATCTAAACCTAGACTCAATTAATCAATTAGGAATATCTTTAGTGCTAAGCTCGTGTTAGATTTATAAAAGATCCTCTTTACATCCAACTAATCCCTAGAAACCTAGCAAACCAATTGATTTCAAGAGAATAAAGGAAAATAGTTGAATAACAATAGAGCTATAGTCCAACCACAATCCAAAGTACCAATCTAACACAAGTATCACAATCCAAATTATATCAACCGATAATAATTCTTTTTCATACATATAAATCATAACATCTAGCAACCTAGAATTACAATTTGCATATACAAACATTGGAGAATGGAATTAAAATTTAGAGAACTCCCCTCATTGCTCAAGGACTCCGGTTAGCTTTATCATCACCGTTGGACAATGCAATTAGCCACTCATTGCTGAAGAATTAATCCCACTGAATGGTTCAATTCCCATGGCTATGAGGATGCAGCACGAACAAAGGAAGATGATGAATGAGCAAAGCATACAAAACAGCTGGCGTCAGCAGTGTGGTCTCTCTAGGAGCTTGCGTGTGCGTATGAGAGTTCAAGATCTCCAGGAGCTTGTGATGGCGATGGCATGGTTGTGAATGAGTAGATGATGAATGGATGATTTTGTTTGTGCGCCACTCGTGGATCTGGAAAGAAGGTGGACAAATGGATGGTATGCGTGTGGTAGCTGCGCCTTATGGATGAAAGAGAGCACCTAAGGTGTGGTTATTTCCAGGTGGCGGCTGAATGGATTATCTTTAAAGAACCAGAGGTATAGCGGCGCTGAATGGAGTTGAAGTGGCTATGAGAAATGATCAATAATGAAGCTTGGTGGCGGCGTGAATGTGTTGCGTTGATGGCTGAGAATGGAATAATCAAGAGGTTCTAAAATGAGTGGGTGGCGGCGTCGAAATCTGGAGGTGAATCGATGATGTGTACTTTTGGTATATTAGGTGGCGGCTTCCTCTTTCCTTTTTCTCCCTACGGCGCACAACTTGGAATGAAATCAATGGATCATTGGATCCAGTCATGAACAGTGGCGGTCTCTCTTTTTTATTACTCCAGGTGGCTTCTTTTTGCTGTCTTTTATGAATCTCCTTTTGGGCTCTAAGTATATGCTATATTTGGGCTCAAGCCCATTCCTTGAGCCTGTAAAAAAAACAAAGACTTATGAAACCAAATTGCCCCTTTTACATATTAATTCTCTAATTAACTTCCATTAAACTAATAATGAGTGCTAATAGACTAAATTTAGCCACTAAAAATATATAAAAATCTTGAGGCTCAACTCCCCCACACTTGTTCTTTTGCACTCCTGGGCAAAACCACTTCAAGTCAAGAGCCAAAAATAAAAATGAACAAGCAAATGCAAGTATCAATAACAACAATTGGTAATCATGACTTTTCACTCATTTCCAATCCATGCTTATACCATATGCTAAAAGAACCAAGCAATGATGCAAAGATTAATAAAAACGTATGCAACTAAGAAACCCTCACAAGATTAAGTGTTTGCGCTCAATTCTCTCAATGGGGTATTTTTCACTCAACCATCCATCTAGTCAAACTCTACCATATGCTTGTAATGGTTCTAGGCTCCCCACCGCTAGTAGTAACGGCACAAATAGATCAATAGGTCTTTTATTAGGTTGTAATATTGGAAAAGTCAATGAATGAAATGGTAGGTTAAACAAATGGATGGATAGAGACAAATGAAAACATTGAATCAAGTACATGTGAAAAGGATGGACCAATTACGCAATATCATCATTAACACTTCAACACATTACTAAGTAATGGAATGTAATGCACATGGCATTTCACTATTTTTTTTTTTGCTTTTCTCAATCATCTTTTCTATTTGCCTTCTTCAAAAATTTTTTGGCACATTTTTTTCTTTTCGTTTTGCTTTATGTTCTCTTTTCTTTTGTTCTTCTTTTTTTTTTTGCATTGCATAAATGAATTTGATAATGTATGCAAATGTCCAATGATGCAATCATGTTTTTACCTTGAGAAGCAACACAATGTACTTGAGCCTATAATGTAACGATACGATGGTTTATGAAACAAAAATGATGGGCTCAAAGGGCTAAACAATGGGAAATCATGTTAGGGTTGGCTTTTTTGTTTATCTAGTTAATGAAATGAATGCCCAAATCATATCTATCATGCTAATACAAGTGTAATCTCAAGCAAGAACCAAGACAAGTTCTAGAGAGTAATGGAATAGATGGATGTATCTCACATATGAAATGAACATATAGGCCCAAAATCCTTCCATCAAGGCTTTGTGTTTCCTAATTGCATTCATCAATCTTAATCAAAGCATCAATCTTTGAACTTAATGCATATGACATTTACACTTCTTTTCAACAAACTCTAATTCACAATCAACCAAATTGTAATTGAGATACTAAAACATATGCCAATTTATCACCAAAACATAGTTTTCAAGGCTCAAAATGTGCATTTTACTAGCCAAATCAGTCCAATTTTTTTTTTCAATTTTTCTCAAGCTAAAGGAGAGTTCTTCCACAAAACAATAACTCACTCCCCCCAAACTTATTTGTTACATTGTCCTCGATGTAAACCCAAATTCATAGTAAACAATGAAGCTTGAAATAGTAATAAGAGATCAATGTGAGGAGAGAGAGTCACAACTACATCCTAAAACACACAATACAAACAAAAACAATACACACTAAACATAACATAACTATCTTTTCTACTGGTGACACCCTCCCCCACACTTGTTCTTGAACATATAAGCATGCAAATCAGTCCAAAACAATAAGAACAAGAGAAAGGAGGGATACAACCTTATCATGGAGGCTTGTAGCTCTCGTGGTAGAGGCGGAGGCGATTGGCTCGAGTGTGGAAATGCCCATTATAAATGTAATATCCGTATATTCCTATGAGTGGAAATAAAGACTAAACCGATAGTAATGGGTTGAGTTAATGCCCATGGATATGGAAATATAGAAAGGAAAATGCCTCTAGACAAGAAAGATCATGATTGACTAGATCCCTAGTGTTAAGGATTTTAAGTAAGAATGACCCAAAGGTAAATCAGTCATTTGGCTAAATGACAAGAGTAAAATGGTCATTTTGATTAAAAAGTCTAGGACATGAAATGTCATCAAATAATAAGGACATTTTGGTAATTTGGTCAAAAGTCAACAAAAAGTTAAAGTTGACCAAAAAAGTCAAAGATGACCAAAAATGTCAAAGTCAACCAAAGACAAGGTTGGAATTAAGAAAGAGTAGAAAAAGTGATGGTATTTTGGAAATTATGGCAAAAGTAGAAAAGGTAGTGGCATTTTCGTAAATAAGTGGTAAATAAAGGATTTTAGAGTTAATGACACTGAGAAATAATTATTTGAGGTAGCAGGAGTCCTCAAATGCCAGAGACCCAAACTGAGAAAAGTTTAGTTGGGTCATAAAGTAGTTAATAAAATTATTACCCAATATTCGGTGCGAGCAGTTTTGTTGCATGGAGAACAGCAGTGCCCAAAAACCCGAAAAAGTATTTTCTTAGAAAATTAATTACGGAAAATCCGGGAAGAATTTTGAGGAACGGAAAAGAGTTTGAGAATCAGGGAAAAACATAGAATTTTTCCATGTCCTTAAGTCAAATTGGCCACCGGAAGCTCGTTTTACGGTGTTGTACGCAAATCGAGGAATCCTGACGAGTTACGAGGGAAACCTGGAGATACTATGGACTAAGACATGATTCCACCTAGGCAAGGAGGCCTAGGGAATGATGTCACGTGAGAGATAAAGTCTCCGGAAAAGTAAAAAGGTAGTTACTTGCGTAAAGGTTACTTGTACAAAGATTGGAGAATGGAATTAAAATTTAGAGAACTCCCCTCATTGCTCAAGGACTCCGGTTAGCTTTATCATCACCGTTGGACAATGCAATTAGCCACTCATTGTTGAAGAATTAATCCCACTGAATGGTTCAATTCCCATGGCTATAAGGATGCAGCACGAACAGAGGAAGATGATGAATGAGCAAAGCATACAGAACAGTTGGCGTCGGCAGTGTGGTATCTCTAGGAGCTTACGTGTGTAATATCCCAAATTTTGTAAACGGAAATAAAGGCCAAACTGATGAATTACGAAGGGTTTAAGACCCATAGAAAAGGAAAGTAGAAAGGAAAATGCCTAAATAAGAAAGAGGATAATCGACTAAGTCCCTAGCCTTGAGAATTTCAAGTAAGAATGACCCAAGGGCAAAATGGTCATTTGGCCTAAATGACAAGAGTAAAATGGTCATTTTGAGTAATAAAGCATAGGGAACAAAATGTCATCAAATAATAAGGACATTTTGGTAATTTGGTCAAAAGTCAAAGTTGACCAAAAAGCCAAAGTCAACTCAAAAGTCAAAGTTGACCAAAAAGTCAAAGTC
>JANTPZ010081859.1:1255-33854 GCA_025593235.1 Vachellia pachyceras | reverse complement strand
GGGCCCTTTGAAGTACTTTCTGGGAATAGAGGTTATGAGAAGTAAGAAAGGGATTCTCTTGGTACAGAGGAAATATGTTCTTGATTTGTTGGAAGAAATAGGAACACTAGGATCAGCACCAAGCAGTGTCCCTATGATTCCAAACCCATTTCTTGATCTTGATGCCACAGTACCTTTTGAGACACTACCGGAAGATATGAGGAACAAACTTGATCCTGAGAATATCAAGCCTTTTGAGAATCCTGAAAGGTACTGGAGGCTGGTTGGCAAGTTGAATTATCTTACAGTAACTCGTCCTGATATCACTTTTGTGGTTAGTGTCCTTAGCCAATTCATGATAGCATCAACAGTAGCTCAGTGGGAAGCCCTAGAGCATGTTTTGCATTATGTAAAAGGAGCGCCTGGTCATGGTATACTTGATACTAATCATGGTTATACTGAAATTGAGTGTTTTTGTGATGCTGATTACGGTGGATTGAAAGCTACCAGACGATCTACTACAGGATATTGTGTCTTTGTGGGTGGGAATTTGGTTTCTTGGAAGAGTAAGAAACAAGATGTGGTGTCACGATCAAGCGCAGAAGCTGAATACTAAGCTATGGCACAATCAACTCAAGAGATTGTATGGATTTATCAACTGATGAAGGAGGTTGGTTTTAGTGTGTCATTACCAGCAAAGTTATGGTGTGATAACAAAGCTGGCTTGCACATAGCCTCTAATTCTGTTTTTCATAAACGAACAAAACATATCGAGATTGATTGTCACTTTGTTAGAGACAAGATCAAGGAGAACTTCATTTCTACAGGACATATGCATTCCGGTGATCAATTAGGCGACCTTTTGACTAAGGCCCTCACTAGGATACGGGGTTGACTATTTTTGTAACAAGTTGGGCTTGATTAATATTTATACTCCAACTTGAGGGGGAGTGTTGAGATATGATATTGAAATATATATTAGGAAAGATATCCTTTACAATCAGGAATTAGAATTAGAATTATGATTTTGTGTATTTAATTATAATAATGAGCCATTAATAAAAGGCTCCTCTTTGATGTATATATATCCCTTTTGAGTAATTCAATAGATGTGAACTTTACGGTACATTAGTTTACAGTAATGTTTGAACATATCACATATATCTTGCTCATACATACTCCTTTAAAAGCATTACATACACATTCACACATTTTTGTTAGTTAGTTTTGCTATTGGTATTTGCATAAATGTCATTATCCCCCAATTAACCATGTAGGTGAAAGCTCAAGGAAAAGTTTATAGATGAATGAAGAAGATACTCTTGCTTGCATGATTTTTTGTTTGAATATATGAGTTGCTAAACTCTCCATGAAGTTGATGAGATTGTAACCCTTAAATATCAACATGAAGTATCATGTAAATATGTGATGATGCATGCATGAAAATGGGCTAAAAGTGCTAAGGAATGGTAAAGAAGTGATCATGCATGCTAGAGGAGGGTTAATGAATCAAAAAGAAGTTTTGGTGAATTTTAAGAGAAGTTGATTTCCAAAGTTAAGGGGTTCCAAAGGCCTTGAAAAATGAGTCTGCTTCACATGGCAAGGAAAAATAGCAAATGAGCTCCAAATGAGCTGAAACTTTCCAGTCAGAAACTACACATTTGAGCTTTACAATGATATAAAGTTTGAAAAATTTGGATGTGTATTTTGAGAGATATGAATTTCCAAGTTTTAAGGTAAAAACTAGAAAAACTGGAATTGACCAATTGGACAGTAAATGGTTTTGGAATAAAATGTTTCAAATGGAAAGTTTTTGGGCCAATGAGTACCTTTTCCCTATAGGTCACTTAATAAGCTAAATTTAAAAATTAGAACCACTCCATTTCTATTTTTCTAGAATTAATTATGATTTTTCAAAGTTGGTCCAGAAATATGGAAAAAGGACCGGTGAACAGTAACAACGTTTTTTGTTACATTTTTGAAAATCCAAGTTCACAATTTGGGTCAAATTTTAATATCTAAGGCTCAAGAATGGTTCAAAAGTGACCTCATATGAACATATAGGGGAAAATAGGAGGTGTTACACTTAGTGGTATCAGAGCCCAAGGTTTTGGCTTATATGCCCACAGTAAAAAATTTTGGGCATCCATATTGCATTAATGTTGCATGGATGTGAGTTAATGTGATGTATGAATGAACATGTTTAGTGCTTTATTGGTTGTGTCTTATGCTTGAGTAATCGATGAATTCATTTATGTTCTGAAATGAATAAACGTGAATAGCCAAGCATGAGTAGTGATAGCACTAAGATAACCCAAATACTTGATCCTGAGTGAGAGGAGTATGATACGCATACCCCGGAGGCGAGTTTATACTCCAAACTGTTAGTCAACGATGATGATCCTTGTGACAAGGAAGAGCCCGTTAAAGAGGAAGACAATCCATAAGCTGAGACGGGTGTGCTAAAGGAGAAGTGCTCATGGAAGAAAAGAATGACAGATGATTATGGGTCGACAAAATCAATTGTTACCAAGCTGATGAGTCAGAAGAGATGCCAGTATCGGAGAAAAATGCAAAGTGTGGCTCAGATAGCCATTGAAAGAATCTTTTATGATTAAGCTAGAGAGGCTAATCATATCAGTAATAGAAGAGGATCAAGAAACGGGAAGAGAATCCGAATATACTCCATATGGATCAGGTTCCAATACCATAGTATCATCTTGAAATTCAAGCGAGATGCGGAGGCAACCAAGAGATCTAAGTCGAGATTATGAAGTCCGTCTAGAAGAGATAGCTTATAGGAAATCCAGATACCATGAATTTGATAGGGTGTATCTGGGAATCGAAGACCCGCAAATCCCAAAACTATACTTCTCTTCAAGGATGAAGATGTGATTTAGCTCGAATAGAAAAGGGCGAGAGAGGCCTTTGAGCAGGATTAGATCGCAGGAGATACAGTGGAGAACAACGAATGGTCTTGGGCTTTGATGGTGACCATTCCAAATAAAGAGCTATGGAGTGGGAATTAGGGTTATAAAATTCCCCATTCCTGATTTCTAGAAGTGTGACTAGAAAAGTTAAAAGTTCTTATAAATGAGAAGTTCCCTGACGACTGAATAGTATAACGGCGAGCACGGAAGATAAGTTATATAGCTGTTCATTTTAAAGAATTGAGAAGAGCAAAATGGTAAGAAATGAGAAAAGTTTAATTGGGTTATAAAGTAATTAATAAAATTATTACCCAGTATCCGGTGTGGGTAGTTTCGAAGTACGGAGATCAACAGTGCCCGAAAGCCCCGAAAAAGTATTTTCTTAGAAAATTAATTATGGAAAATCCAGGAAGAATTTAGAGGAATGGAAAAGCGCTTGAGTATTAGGGAAAATACATAATTTTTCCATGCCTTTAAGTCAAATTGGCTGCCGGGATCCCGTTTTACGGTGTTGCACGCAAATCGAGGAATCCTGACGAGTTACAAGGAAAATCCATAGATATTATGGGTTAGGACATGATGTCACCTATGCAAGGAGGTCTAGGGAATGGTGCTACGTGAGAGATAAAGTCTCCAGAAAAGTAAAAATGTAGTTACTCGCATAAAGGTTACTTTACAGAAATGCGTGCCACCGGATCAAGTAATTGGACAAACAGGGGCCCAATCAGCCCAACCAAACCAGAAAAGGGGTTCTGGAAAGTCACTTTACAGCAATCAATTCAAAGAGGACATGTGGCACAATATACACCTAGTATTTCAAAACTTGGTCACCAGGAATCATTCTCCTCCACACAACTTTTTAAGAGGCAATTTTAATTAGAAAAGACACCCTCTCCCTCCCTCAAATCCATCCCCCCTCTCCCTCCCTCAAATCCATCCCCCCTCTTCCTCTTTCATCTAGTCTGATTTTCTTTCCTCTCCCAAGCCAAAAATACCATTCTCAAGCAAGAAAGAAGAGAACCAAGCTCCCATAACACAAGGTAATGTGTTCTAGCAACCAAATCTTCATCTTTTCTCAAGTTAGCAGCCTTCTACTACCTTGCTCATGAGTTGTTCCTTGAATGAGCCTCTCTTTTAGGAAGAGGATGGATAGGATTTCAAGAGTCTAAAATGGAAAAGAGAAGGTTTTAAAGGTACAAAATGGTTGCAAGTTGTTTCTTGAGTAGTATGAACTTTGTTGTTGGTTGTTGTTGGTTAATTTGTGTTGTTGTAAAATTTTGGGAAGCTCAAGTTTATGGGGAGGTGCTGCCCAAATTTCTTTTGGTCTAAGGGAATGTGTATTTGAGAAGATCAAAGTTAAGAAAAGGGGTTTTGGAAACAAGGAAACACATGGTTTCATGAGCAAAGTTGAAAAACCCTTCATTTCCTTATTTTTGCTGTTTTCATCCAAGCTAAAGAAAAAATAGAAAGGATGTGTTTTTGAGTATTTTGATGGTTCTATTGGCTTCAAAATGATGTTTTGTGTAAGGTAAAGCTAAGAGATGGATTTTAGAAGCCTTAAAGGTCATAAAAATCAAGTCTTGAACTTGTAGGACTCTTTGAGAACCAAAAGGGGATTTTATGCATTTTTGCAAGTTTTGTTGTATCTTAGTGATGGCATGTTTATATGGATGTTATGCCATTATTTTTAGGGTTTTAAGATCTCCAAGAAGCATACTTGGAAGAGATCCAAGAGACTTTTGAAGTGGGGTAAAAGAAAGCAAAGAAAAGGTAGCAAAACCTACTAATCTCCTTTTATGTTTATGAAAATGAGTTGTGAATATTACATGAACTTTTATGATGATTAAAGTGCATGATTTGTGTATGAAATGTGACTTTTGTTCAATGGCCATATGCATATTAAAGTGAAGTTTGATGTGTCACATGTTTATATGTTCATACACATGCTTTAAAGTTATGTATGCATATTCACAATATCTTGATTATGTGGTTTTGCTATTGGGATTCCCAAATCTCATTCCTCCCAACTAACCATGTAGGTGGAAGAACAAGCAAGGGTAAGGAAAAATTTATTGATGCATGAAGAAGATGCTCCTTGCTTGCATGGTTTTTGTGTAAATATTGAGTTGCTAACTCTCTCTTGATATTGTTGATGTTGTGTTATAACTTTAAACCTCTACACAAAGTATCATGGGAATGTGTGATAAGGCATGTATGAAAATGTAATAAAACTAACAAGGAATGTTAAGGGAATGGTCATGCATGATAAAGAAGAATTAAGGAACCAAAAAGAGGTTTTGGTGAATTTTAAGAAAAGTTGATTTCCAAAGTTAAGGGTTCCAAAGGCCCTGAAAAACGAGTATGTTTCACGTGGCAAGAAAAAATAGCAAACGAGCTTCAAATGAGCTGAAACTTTCTAGTCAGAAATTACACGTCTGAGCTTTAAAATGATATAAATTTTGAAAAATTTGGATGTGTATTTTGAGAGATATGAATTTCCAAGGTATAAGGTAAAAATTGGAAAAACTGGAATTAACCAATTGGACAGTAAATGGTTTTGGAATAAACTGATTCAAATGGGCAAGTTTCTGGGCCAATGAGTATTTTTTCCCTATAGGTCACTTAATGAGCTAAATTTAGAAATTGGAACCACTCCATTTTGATTTTTCTAGAATTAATTATGATTTTTCAAAGTTAGGCCAGAAATCTGGAAAAGGGACCCGTGAACAGTAACAACGTTTTGTTTTTTAGTTTTTGAAAATCCAAGTCCACAATTTTGGTCAAATTTAATATCTAAGGCCCAAGAGTGGTTCACAAGTGATCTTTTATGAATATATAAGGGAAAATAGGAAGTGTTACAAATATGTCTAGGCAACGTCTTGATCTAATGACTCCATTCCCATCAATCATGCAGTTTTGCTTAGATTATATCATCATAAGGAAAAGAAGAAAGAGAACAACAGAAATTCTAGTTGCACTTTGGTTAACCCCCAAAAATATACAGATTCTTGAGATTCCAGCATCTACATCCAAGTTTCTAAATTCTAAAGTCAAGCCATGTAGCAGTTGGTCAAGCCAATCTCAAAATTTGCTTGATGACAAAATAGAAAACATCTGAAAGCCAACAAGGCTGACTACTAGAAATTCAAGAGGATCAAAATTCTTAAGACACAATTGGAACACCATAGTGCTTTTGCAGAATTTTTGAGAAATTAAATGACCATGTGTTGCACAAGCTGAATTGTGTGCCATTGTATTTGAGAATTCTATGGTGTATCAGTAAATGCAAATACTTACGAACTGTACTGAGTTACGTTAAATACTGACCTCTATATAAGATAATCTGTTTAATTTGCGAGCCATGTTGCCCACACCCAAAAAAACCACACAATACAACCTAAACGGATCCACCCAAATGCGATCCTAAAAGCTTCAAAACAAGAAAATATCTCAGGATCACAGGGCTATTTAACATTCTCTGAATCTCCTTTCAAGGACCAAAGTTCAAAGAACCAAAATAGACTACGTTAAATTCATTGATTAATTAGTTCTACATCTGTAATGGAGAGACAAAGCATCCATATTACCATGATTCAACAAGCTAAATTTATACATCCAAATTCGAAGCTCCTATTCTACAAATTTACCAAGTTTCACTTTTTGTCTCAATTTGGAAGGAAAAACATGGAAAGTTGACCTACTCATAAAAAAATGAAGAAAATAATTTGCTAAAACAGTCCTCGACCCACGATCATTAAAAAATATAGGCATAAATAAATCCGGACAAAATTCGCTAATATAATGGCTCGAATGATACACGATAGAGAGACCGCTGGTATAATGCTCAGAATTCAAATCAAATATAATGGATAGTTCATAAACGCTCGTGGCAACCGAATACAATGAAATGAAAATGATACATGAGAGGAAGTTACACCAGAATAACAGAAAGAGAATAAGGGAGGGCCACAGAAGGTTGTTCAGAGATAGAGAGAGAAATCAATAACAAATTCCATGCCACTCTCGTCGTTGCTTCTCTATTTATATTCCCTCTGTCCCTTCTATCTCCCTTAGCTTCCACATTCTCTTCTTTGTCCTAATGCTTTTCCTTCGTTGGGCTGCTTGATCGTAGGCTTCTAAATCTCCTAGGCCTTCCCTCTGTGTAGCCTGCATCTCTGTCACTCTAGGATCCATCACAATACCTCCCCCATTAAAATAATGTGCTTGCATAAGAAGAATAAATTGCCAAGGAAAAGCAGTTGTACTCTTGAAACTGAACGCCAATGAAGAAAGGATGACCAGGAAGTTCAACGATCTCCATGCACCTTTCACTTTCATCTTTGCCCACAAAAATAGGCCAGCATTTTCTAGCCGTGATATCATGTCCAGATTAACCTCATATCTATGCTGATGTCGTGCATCAATAAAACTTGCATTATTATACAGCTTAGTAGATTTGCAGTCAGCAACTTGGAAGTGAGTCCTCCTTGAACCAAGGCGCATTGTTCCCCCATATGAGTCTTCGAGCCCTCTGGCATCAATATAACACAGTTGGTCTTTGTTTCAAGATCAAACTCTGTGCTATTAGCATCATGTAGCCCCATAACAGATCTTGCAAACTCAATGACATCAATTTGCATCCCCAGGCAAATATGCAAAAAAAAAAAAAAGAACATTGTTTTCTCTAGCATACTTGGCAGCAATGATTTTCCCTTGCACTCCCTATCCCCAAAACCCCTAGGAACAAGAACCCCGTTATTACCATTCAAAAGACGCCATGCATATTTATGTGCTTCAGGATCCTCTTTAGATGTAGCATCCTCCAGATCCGTAGTTGAAATCCAGTCCCTAATAAGTTTACGCTTACAAGCATCAGAAGCACGCAAAAGTGCCTTTAAAACAGAATGATAAGCATCTGAAAGGCTGGTGTATTTCCCCACCATTGCAATCCTAACAGGCCCTTTCAATGCGTCATAAACTTTTGTTCTTGTAGTCTACTCCTCCAAATTAGGAATAGTAGTAACACTTGTCAAGTTTAATGCTTTAAAGATTGCCTTATGTGTCTTCTGATCAATTTGGACCCTTTATGCTATGCAGAATATATGTAGAGAGTTAATGGGGATAACTAGATAACAAAACAGCATCGGAAAGGCCTCAAATCTGCTAAATCTGGAACATATTTGGAACCCATTAGAAATTGCATTTGAGTGTCCAAAATATCCTTGCTATACTGTGATCCATTACAGGACTAGCCTAGAAGGATCCCAAATTGTACCATATGAATATGAGTTACGGTGCTGACCAAATAGATAACCCACAGTAGAGAAAAATTTTAATTGTTCAACCACTGCATTTGCTCCTTTCGACACACCAACTAGTGGAAGTATACCCTCAATGCCACAAACCCACCATAAGTGCGAATCAAGACAGTGATAATGATAATGAAAGGGCTCAATCAATATGAACGTACAGTAACTATCACTTTCTCTGTGAATCAGAACCTTTTCAATCTTTATGCCTTTGCAACATACTCGTAGAGCATTCTCCATGCTCTCACCACTTCAAAAATAAAACCACTACACAATTTTCTTTTCTTTTTTTTTTTTTTTTGCAGCAGTTAACATCAGTATGGACATATCCTGTTGGAGTGACCACTTGCTTTTCAGTGCGTGGCAAATGGCCAAGGCCATGCTCAACAGCCAGATGTATGAGTTGATCGGAATAAAATACAAAGTCATGCTTTGATATTTCTTTGTCACAAATTAGTGTGTGCATCCCCTTTATCTGGAATGTTGACTGAATGACATACACATTTGGATATATTTTGCATAGATCATGTTGACCAAGTTTTGTATAGATATGTTGGGTAATCAGATCAATGACAACATGATTCCTCGGGGAATGATCTCATCAGAATATTTCTTTGATGGAAGAACAGAATCATCAAAGGCAGTCTTGACAAGCTTTGCATCCTATTCAAGAACAGAGTTTATATCCCTACCCCTCTCCACTGGATCACGTCGAATTCTATGAGCAAACCTCACATCAGCATCTGTGTCAACAAAGATTTTCCTGTTCATCGAATCACCAACACGCTGGTCATGGAACACAAGAATTCCCTCCAAAATAATGACATCAGAGGCATTGACCTGCCGAAAACTATCTGAAGAGTGCTGGTGCTTCTTAAAGTCATAAATTGGGACTTGAACTGAGTAGCTTCTTATGAGTCCTTCCATGCATTCTAATAGCTGCTCAGTGTCCAAAGCATCAGGTGATCAAAATTGTACTTGTGAACACGTTCCGATTCTTCAGGCGTCAAACCATGATAAAACGAATCTTAGTTGACTAGCACAACGCGGTGATCGTGAAGCTGTTGGATAATCATGTCACATACAGTGGTCTTCCCTAAAGCAGTGCCTCCTGACACACCAGGATCAAAGACCAATCTCATTTGTATTTCATTAATCCCATAGATGTAAGGAAGCATAGGCACAATCTCATTCCTATTGATAAAGGCATATTTCGTTTGAGCAACATTGAATAATATTTGCTTAAAGTCGTGCTTAGAATTTCCAGGCTCCTCTGTATAAGCATCAACGATATCTTGAATATTGCGATCAGTGAAAGAAAAACGAACGGGAGCTACCTTAGCCATCAGAGTAATCAATTATGCATTCTGAACCAACGCAGGTTGTGGCGCCGCAACAGGAGATTGAAGTCCAAAACCAGTAGAAATAGGTTGTTGAAATAGCGGAGTCTGTTGCAGTTGCGATTGTTGAGAAGAAAATGGTGTCAAGGAAAGTGAAGTGCTGAACTTAGTGGCTAAAGAGTGTGTAGACGGAGTAGGGGACGACGTTGTGTAACCCAGCCGCTGGTGGAGGCGGTCGACCGATTGTGCCAAGGATTTGACGAGGGAATGCAGCTCGTCGATTTGTTCGAAGCGTCCCTTCGCGTAAACCACGAACTGTGTTATCTTTCTGATCTCAGCTTGCATATCCTGTATGAGCATATTCTCTACAATTATTGGGTCAAGAGCTCGATGAAAGCACCAATTGTAATGGCTCAAATGATACACGATAGAGAGACCACTGGTATATTGCTCAGAATTCAAATCAAATACAATGGATAGTTGATAAATGCTCGTGGCAACCGAATACAATGAAATGAAAATGATATGTGATAGGAAGTTATACCAGAATAACAAAAAGAGAATAAGGGAGGGCCACAGATGGTTGTTCAAAGAGAGAGAGAGAGAGAGAGAGAAATCAATAACAAATTCCACATCACTCTCGTCGTTGCTTCTCTATTTATATTCCCTCAGTCCCTTCTATCTCCCTTAGCTTCCACATTCTCTTCTTTGTCCTAATGCTTTTCCTTCGTTGGGCTGCTTGATCGTGGGCTTCTAAATCTCCTCGGCCTTCGTTCTCTGTAGCCTGCGTCTCTGTCACCCTTGGATCCATCACAGCTGACTCATTAAGTCTAATCAACCCAAAAAGTCCTTGATAATCCTATTCCTTCTGCTGGGGAAGGATGATAAATAATAGGCAAGAGTAATCATCTGGAAAACAGAAAATTTAGTCAATGTATTAATATAAGCGTGCAAGTTGCAGCCCAACAACGTGCAAGACTCAGAAAGAAGAGAATAAAAGATAGAACTAAAAAAAAAATAAGAAATAACTATCAATCAATTAACATCAGCCAGATTGTAAATAGAAATCAAACTATTAATCAATTGACATCAGCCAGATTTTAATTTCTTAACAGGAAAGGTACATTAGTAAATGTAAAATCTCAGCTTGAAAATGACATTTCTCCTTTATATCATCCAACAAAGCAACAACCAAAACAAAATCCAACGTAAACCCTACTAAATAATTGGCATATTAAGAAATTAAAAAAATTTACCCAGCGACAAGGCGATATCCGTTTTTGTATAGGCGCTTAAGCCTACCCCTATGGGCCACTAAATCAGACATGATAAAAACCGTATTCACGAATCCAAACAGCTATTTGGCATGGACAATCCAATCAGACGAATAACAAAATGCTCGAGTTCGCACTAAATACCAATGCCGCACATTGCTTCGGTGGTAGTAACCGAACACAATGAAGCATCGGCCAATGGCTATTTGAGGATGGTTGTTACATGTCATTTGTGTCTACGCTGGTAAGGTTGAGTCATCAGCATTTAGTAAAGTTTTATACAACTAAGTTTCTATGCAACTGACCACCCACATTATTTTTCCCACAACCTACAACATTATATAACTGGACTTCCATGTTATATAGATCTCATTCTTCAATTAACTTATTAGTAGGGGATTTATCCCCAATGCCCCTAAAAATTTAACTTTGAGTCCTTAAATTTTTACCTAATTTATAATCTAGTCCCTTTATTATTTTTTAATAAAAATACTATATTAGATTCCATCAATACCAAACTCAAATGAGATAGCTATCCAAAATACATCAATTACAAAACCTAAGGCATCACCTGTAAATCATAATAGTTTTTGTTTTGATCATCATCATCATCATCATTTTTAGCAACATTAAAAAATCTCTAATAAAACCGATAGACCTTATTAAAGATTTGTTAAAATTATCGCTTTAAATTATTATTTGTGCATTTTGATTAGATTTCATAAAGATTTTTCCTAGATGTAAACTCGTTCCGTCAAGAGTATTATACACAGGCACACAATTTATGAACTGGGAAAATGATTCTTGTTTGGTAATGGGTACAAGTCTATCATGTTATGCGAAAAGATCCATAAGCAAAGCAAAATATGACAATATTACAAATTAAGTTGATAGTTATTTTATTTTTTGGGAAATAGAAGCAAGACTGAGCGCAACGGAAACATGAATTATAAAGTACACAAGACATCCATGTTAAAAGCCAAAAGGCCTAAATTTGGCGGCAATTGTTTTCCAACATTGATCTCTTTGCTCTAGAACTTCCTGGCATTCCTGTAGAAGTTGAGAATGATGCATCCTAGCACTTGCATGCTCTTGTTGAGCTGCTTCTAACCCTTTTTGAGCCATTTGTACTGATCGTGCAGCTTTTGTCACTTGATCATGAACAATTGCAAGCCCTTTCTTCTTGGTGTGGAGCTTATTACCCAAATCCTCTAGAACTTGTTGCATGAGTGGAACTTCAAATACATCACAACTGAAAACCCTGATTCTGACAGACTCAAGCCAATCTTTGTCAAAGCCTATAATAGAAGCATCACTTAGATATTTTACCAACAATTTCTTGTCTGCCTCAGTGATTGTGAAGGGGGTCTTAGTGGCCAAAATGTTCAAAATATTTAGCAAAACCCTATAGGAGAAGCATAACAACTCAATGCTCCGATTTTCTGAAGAAAGACGAAGTTGCGGGTGAGTCTTGAATGCCTCTGCTAGCATGGAAGGCTCAGTGCTCTCTAGTTTCATCATATCAACTATCTCTTGCACTCCAGGAACACTCGAAGCATTGTTGGTGTCATAAAAAGGTGTCATCCCTAACAAGACCATCACATTAGCAAATGAGACATGATAAAAGCAAACTCGTAGAGTAAAAATATTCATAGATTAAACAAGGAATTAAGTCGAGTATTATAAAAAGCAAACGTGCCACAGTAATGGTACAAGGCTTACCATAATCTTGAATAGTATCCACAGCTTCATGCGAAGGCTGCTTAGTGGATTCAACGTTGTGTAGGATGTTTCTTCCTAAAAAAATAAAAATAGAATATGAAATATATCCAAAATTTGGAAATAAATGAAGGCAAAGGTAATGAAAGAAGATATGGTAAAGAAACTCACCATGTGTAGACTTGAAAGGAACATATGAAGGAACTTGCTTGGGACTTATTGGTAAGGTTGGTACAAAAACAAGATCGCCTATAATAAAAGAATATAAAAATAATGCAAACCAAAGGTTGAGACATTTTATCAGAATAAAGGAATCAATACCTTGAAGAGAAGTCTCATGCTCTTTTCCTGATGAAGAACCCTTTGCCTTCATGTCATTTCTTTGACTTCTGGTAGTTGTCAAACCACCTATAAAACCCAACAAATATAAGTAATCAAATTAAAGGCCTATAAATTTTAAAATTAAGACACTAAAATCCTACCTTCCCCTTCCTCTTCGAGTTCACAAATTTCAATTGTTTTGCTGATGATGCCTCCAACCAAAAGGACATCCAGGTTTGGACTCACAGGAATAGGTATCTTCTGTATTATAATTTCTCACAGGAATAGGTATCTTCTGTATTATAATTTCAATGCTAAATTCATTTAATGCTTAAGTGGCTGCAAGAACCTCACCTCTTCAGAAGCTGAGGAGCTTGGATGTATGGTCTCTGTCAAAATATTTTCTTCAAGTCTTTCTTCTACAATCTGCACAAACTCAAAGATATTCAAGTCAGGTTTTTGTATGATACTAAATCATCAGGAAATCAATCTTTGGTGAAATTTTTAATATTTGTTGAATTATAAGTTCATATGCTAACTCTGGATTTTGGAAGTGAATGAGGATCCATCACGATCGTTTCCTTTTTATCAGCTTTGCCTACTAAATCATCCTATATAAAGATGAATGAGAAAGAGGTCAATGTAAGTCTAGCTCATCTAGCATAACTATATATCTTTCATGAGAAAGAACACAAATTTTACCTTTGAAGATATATCTTGCGAAAAAGAAATATGTGTTGTTGGTGTTGTGTTTATTAGATCTGAACATGTTAATTGATTTGTGGTTTCAATTTTTTCTGAATTGAGACCTTCTGTAATATTTGAATACCCTGCTTGTTTACTGGTCTACATAAGCAAAAAATGATTAATTAATGTTTGCCTCCAAGTATTTATGTTGAATCTGTAGGAAAATGAAAGCACATTTAGATGAATTTTTGTTTCATTAAATTCATCTTTTTTCAAGAAGAAAACATTTTGATCAAAAGATGTAAATATTAAGAGATGGTAGAAAAGTCATTACGTTTCAAAAAGACAACCACATAAATAGGGGGAAAGGACTAGTTCTACACTAAGTATAGTTATTTCCTTATCAAGGGACTGACTACCCAAAATTTTCATACAACCAATTATACCTTCCTCGATTTTGATGTGCCATTTGTAAGTTGTTGTAGATTCATCGTAGTTTTTTCATTGTTATTTTCTTTGCCAACCAATTCATCATCCTACATGATAGATGGATAAGGAATTAAACAAGCTAAATTCTATGATATTTTGTATATTTTAAATATGTCCATAAATATGATGGAAAGAACAATATTTTCACTTTTGGATATGTTTTACGTGAATTTCTTATCTTTAGCACACATTTCGGTATCCTACTTCTATATATATATATATATTATCCTGTATTAAAAAGGATAAATCTATACTCAACAGTTTTTCCCTGACTTCTTTAGAACACTGCAAGATTTGATACGATGTATATATAATGATGAACAATAGAGATAGAAAGCCATGAGCAATGTGTGTGAACCTGTTTGTGTGTGTGTGTTGAATTAATCATGAGAGGGAGAGGGAGAGAACAAAACACAACATTGTATATCTCTCATTAAATTTAATACACAAAATTCCTAACCTCTCATGTAATCAAATAATATTGAGTTCAAAGTCATTTGGGATACTCTAAGTTAGTTTAAAAAAATAATATTAGACACACCTTTGTGATGTTTGATGTACCAACTATTGATTGTTGTGGATCCATCATCATCCCTTTATTTTTCCCTTCTTGTCCAACCAACCAATCCTATATATATATATATATATATAAAGATCAGTAAGAAAAAGGCATAAGTTGTAATAAACGACAAGCATCGATCTATCTATATTATAAAGAACAACAATCTCGCCTTTGGTGGAATAGGTGAGAATTGTTGTTTCTCTTTCAATTCTCCCATATTTGTATGTGACGAAATCTTTTCTTCCGTTGCAATTTGAAATTGAGGATCTATAAATTCAGGGCCATCTTGAACTTGAGCAATTTTACTTTCTCCAAATAAAGATTTTAAATGTTACATTAAAATTCTCATACAACAGTTACCAAAAGAAATTCACATAATAATTTTCAATTTTGAACACTAACTTGTTGGAATGCATACCATAAAAAGAAAATTGAGGGCAATCACGCACTTGAGAAGATTGTTCTAGAGTTCGAAAATCAACCTCGCTGCAAATACTGACGAGGCTTGAAAGTTTGTCAAGTTCTAGATCTTCAATTTGGAGAAGCACGTCCATCTTCACCATCTCTTTTGTCTCATCTTGTCTGATGAATACATGCTGAAGGTTGGAAGATTCTTTTATACGCAAATATCTCAATTTTGGAAGGATACCGGAAACTGGGATAGAGAACAAGTATTTCAACTTGTTACAACTTTCAACAATTACATGAGATAGGATAGGAAAGCATGGTTCATGACACAAATGATCATTGTCATCAGCGTTTTCCTCAATGATGTGAGTCAATTCTTCACATGATGATAGTTTTAGCCATAACAACTTGGGTAGGCTCTTTAGTACAGAGTCTGAGAAGATAACTTTGAGATTGTTGCATCCTGTAATCTCCAATTTTGAAATATTTTTGAGGCTAAGAATACATTTAGGGCCCACACATATATTATTCAACTCACTTAGATCATGCAGCACCAGGTAATTTATGGTTGATATCAGTTGTTCATGTCCTTCCCCAATTTTCTGCGCGTCCATATGTGTTAGTTTGAAAATCTCTTCTATTTTAGATTCAGAAGAGACAACATTATGTAAAGATCGCAAACGCATCTTCATTGCCTGTAATATCATATTCAATTATAAATAGAAATTAATATATTATATTAATTGAAAATACCTCTGCATATGAAAAGTTGAAGGAAGCCATACCTCTGCATGTGTGGAATAATCATGTTGTCCTCCAAATGTACAAACCATGAAACCAGTTAACGATCTAATATCAAATTCTGGAATCCCATGCAAAACAAAGGATTTTAGAGATAGGCCTCTCAAATAATAGTTTCTTGGACAAATGCTTATGAGCTTTGGTAAGAATCGAAAATCTAGCCCTTCCAGTGCAGGGAAATCAATGCAAGTTTGGATATTTTGATTCTCATGAAGGCTTGTTCCAAACACATATTTCAACTCAGAAGCATGACTAATAGATAGAGATTTTAAATGTGTGGGTGATCTCAAAGCATTTGCTACAAATATATGTTCCAATGCATGGCATTCTGAAATGACTAACTCTTTCAACTTTGGAAAGATGGGTCTATGAGTATTCATGAGAGCTCCAACATCTTCCTCATCTGCCATAATGCACTTCAGTTGCCCACACCTTTGGATTGTTAATTTCTCCCACAGAATCATGGAGGCCATTGGTAGAGTTATCAATGTCTTTGAGTTGGAAAAATTCACGAGTCTCACCTCCTTAACATTATTCAATGATTGTATTGAAAGGCATCGAGTTACTTGAATAGGCGGCATCACATTTACAGATGCATCCAGTTCCTACAATAAATTGGTACTTGGTTTAATAGACAATTAATCTAAAAAGCTTAACATATTAAGAAATAATTTTTCTAACAAAACCAATGCTTCAACTTTTAGTGACGATGCCTAAATATATAATATAAGTAATATTCACTAATAAGTTAAATGCAGTGTTACCTTCATGGGTTTCTTGTTTGGTTGTCCTTCTGAGCAAACCAGCAAATCATCAGTAAAAGATTCAATGTTACGATTCTCCAAAGTCAAGTCTTTCAGTGAAGGCCATGAGAAAGAATAATTCATAGCAAAGATGCTGATGAGCTTTGGCACATCTTCAAGGCAGATGAACTCTAAAGCGGGGAGTTCAAAGTGAAGCTTAGCATTATGATTTTGAATTGACGAATGATCCTCCACGTGGTATTTTCCAACAACATATTTTAACTCAGGAGCATTATAAACAATCAAAGACTTCAAATTTTCAAGTTGTATAGATACTGTAGATGGAAATAAGAATTCCAAATCTTTCCATTTTATGATTTCCAGCTTCTCTAACTTTGGAAAAACAGAATAGCAACTCATCATGTGATCTTTATTATAATCATTTTCCTCCATTGTTATCAAGTGCTTCAATCCATCACATTCTTCAATTGTCAATTCTTCCCACAATATGAATGAGGCCATGGACAAAGCGAACAATGATTCCGAATTTGAAGACATTTGTGACAATTTCAACTTCTTGATATGACCAAAATTGAACAGTTGTCTCGTATCAGACCTATTCGTTGATGCAAGTGATCTCTACAAACAAAAACCATTATTGTTCAAATATCAAACCACATATTACAATTTGCTTTTTAAATATTTAATGCAATGCTATATAATGACTTCGATAAAGACTATTAGGCCCCATATATAATGCTCCTCCAGCCCTAAAGGAAATATTTTACAAATTATTAGAGGACATCAACATACATTTTTTAATAATTATCCAAGTCAATTTTCATAATTTTTAATCGAGAAGCAGATATTTTTGGGTAAGGTACATCTATAAAATTATAAATGGAAAAGTTATTGCAAGTTTTAAATCCGTTTCATCAAATATTTTTAACACTTCCAACATTATTTTATTTTATTTTTATAAATAATTTAATTATTTATGCGCTACCACTATATTCCTAATTTCTTATATGCAAGAAATACATTAAATTGACAAAATTTTCCACATTCACCCTTATTAAACTTTTTGCCTCTCTGCATTTACAAAGTATTTTTACCACTTTGATCTCTCATACCAATAGAAATTAAATGAGGGTAAAATTGAGAAAAATGTCATTAAATACCTTAAAAGTGATTTGTATTTAATTAAATAGAAACTTCTCTCCTACAAGTGGCTTACATGTATAAAAAGTGGTATATACCATTAATTGAATGTATACAAACGACTCAATGCATTTAAGGGAAAGCTGAACAAGAATAAGAGATAAGAATGACTCACCTGGTGTATTGTGTGACCCGGAACTCTATTGTTACATACAATGACATTTGCCTCTTCACTTGATTTATGGCAGAAACAACACATTTGAGGCCAAGAGAATATAAGTGCAGCTGTCTCTTTACTTGGAACGGGAGGTGATGATGGCCTTTGCATTGACAAAGAAGTGGTTCCGTGATGATGATATTCTCGAAAGATGTTAATGAAACTTGGTACTTGAGAAAGTTCCATTTCCTTAAGTGAAGGAAGCATAATACAGTTCTCTTTTTTAAACTTATCAAATAAATAATTCAGCTGCTCACACTCATTTATCCTTATCTTTTCCAAGGATGCAAGACCTCCACCAACAGGGATTGGAAACACTGTTTTTAATCTTCCACATCCTACAACTATAAGATTTCTTAATTTTGGAAACAATGACTCATAACTCTTCTCATCATTATCATCACCTAATTCTAAGATGTGTTCTAGTGAATCACAATTTACTATTCTTAATTTTTCTAACTGTGTCAATTTCTGAGCAGTGACTAACGGGAAAATCAATGTCCATTTTGAACAGTCAACCAACTCCATGACCCTAAGATGACATGGGTTCAATTTGCCATCAAAGAATATATTTCTCAATTTATGGCAATAATTCAAACTCATAATCTCCAATTGCTCTAGAAAGCCAGACGGCAAACAACCTTGATATAAATCTTCAATGTTATGCATTTGATGGAGGAATATTTCAATTAATTTGGAGAAAGCAGCCACATCATTTGCATGTTTGTTGCCATCGATGAGGCACTTTATGTCAGGCCAAAAATATAAATGAAGAACAATTAAGTCATTCATGCCTCCATCTTCCACTGAAACAATATCGGGGATAAGATTTTTCCATCCTGTTTCTTCATATCCTCCAAATCTAAGAAACTCAGCCATTCGTACGTATTGCTTAAATGTTGCCTCTGTAATTAGTTTTCGCAAATAACTTGGGGCAAACCACCTTGATATGAAACTATACCTTTCAAACGTAATTTCAAATTTCCGATGACATATTTTATATTTTTGCAATGAAGGATCTGGACATATATTTTCAGAAACAGCACATGATTTTTCTCCATCAAGTTCATTTTGAATAAAGCTCAATTCTTCTAGTTGCAAGCATCTTTCAATCACTTTAAAAGGATTTTTCATTTTAATTTCACATCTTTCTACCTCCAACAACACCAGCTTCTCTAATTGTGAAATTTCTTTTGGTAATTCAATGATTGAACAATTGTATAACGAAAGACTCTCAAGTCTACGTAAGTTTCCTACCAAGGAGATGTCACCTAATTTCAAATTCAATAGGTTGAGAGTAGTAATATCTTTTAAGGAATGAAGTGAATATAACAGTGTCAGAGTTGATATTTGTTCATCGTCACTTGATAAATACAAAACTTTCAACCTTTTTATCTCTTCAAAGAATGTATCAGGAACTTTCAAATCATTTGAACCTCTTAAAAATATCATTAAAATCTCCAATTTCTTTCCATCAAATTCATTGGGGAAACTGTCATTCTTCCAAGCCAAATATCGCAAGTTCTCTTTGATAGGTGTTTTAAAATCCATGATCCATTGGATATCTTTCTCTCCTATCCATAAGGCTACTTCACGAACCAAATCATGTATTTTTACACATTCTTCATTATTAGTAGTCAAAAATAAAGAAGAATCTATCACATTTTGTATGGCTTCATGCGCTTTGCTTTGAACTGAATGGTACCTTTCAACATCCCCAAAAAGGCCCAATCCTATGGCAATTTTGCTTAAAAGTTGCTTAGGAATTTCAAAATCTTCTGGAAATAAAGAAGATATGAGAAACATTTCTCGGGACTCTTCATTTTTCAAGTAATCATAGCTCAACCTTAGACATTTATAAGCCTTTGTCAAACTTTGATTAGCATCATGCTTCTCCAAGGTTTCCAAAGCAAGCTTCCAAACATTCGGTGGCCGATTCTTTAATGCTCTAGCTATTGCTACAATTGCAACTGGTACTCCTCCACATCTCTTTACAATTTTTTCGGCCACACCCGTCAAACCATGAGAGCTATCTGTAATGCTTGCATGTGCAAGGAAAAGATCCAATGTATCTTTAGGACTCAATGTTTGAATTTGAATTATCTTTTGGCATCCCATCGATGTACAAACATGTAAATTACGTGTGGTTATCAATACACTGCAACCCTTGTGTTGGTGGCTACATGGGATCCCCAAGTCTTGTTTAAGATCAAGCTCTTCCCAAACATCATCTAGAATTATAAGCAGCTTCTGTTTCATATTACTGATTTTAGACCATATTTTCTCTGAGTGCTCTTCTTCCTTCCCCTCCTCTGATTTTAAATCAAGATGCTTTGCCAAATTAAGTCGAATATTTTTTAAATCTGGAGGCTGAGAGACAACAAGAAAAATGACTTTGTCAAATTTTTTTTATCCTTCGAGTTCTTCATCACCCACTTGTATTGCCATTGAGGTTTTTCCTGTTCCCCCAAAGCCATGTAATCCAACCATATTGCAATCTTCATCTTCTACTGCCTTCTTTAGATCTTGAAACGCTGACTCTCTACTCTCAAAATGCATGAAATTTGGTTGAGAGTGGAATTTTATGCCTGGAAGATCAGCTGCACGTGCCACGACGTCAAAGTTAGATCTTCCCAAAAGGTTTTCAATCTGTTGAATCTTCTCTGCCAAGTCTTTGCCTTTCTGATATTGTCGCCAGCAATTAAGACACAAATCATTAAGGCATTTCTCTTTTCTAGTGTCAAAGTCAATGAGACTTCTAGCTTCAAGTGCCCATTGTTGTGCTTCTTCTGTAACAATAGAAACACCCCTGGCCCTTTCTATATTTTCATTCACATCTTGGAGTTTTGCATTTAGTTGCGTCTTTTTCTGATTAAATGTTGCTGCGTAACTGCTGAAACAGCAAAAGTATTGAACCTTGCCTTTCACAAAGTTCACTAAACTTTGGACCTCATTCTTCGCAATTTCACTAGCAATGCCCTCCATCTAAAAAGGATGGATATATATAAAAATTTATCATCAAGATCTTATGGCCTAGATTTTGTTTATGAAAAATGATTAAATCTTAAAGCCATAGCTACAATAACCTACGATTTCAACAAGCATTAAAATAAGAGGTAAGACTTTTTTTTTTTTTTTTTGCCAAAAAAATAAGAGGTAAGACTAACTGTTAAAGGATTCTACAAGTCAAATGGCTTGCAAGATAGGTTATGAGAATAAAAATGTGCACATATGACACTAGAGAACCATCTCTTCATGAACTAAAACCGCTGAAAGCTGACGAAACTCGCCATTAATTAACAAGAAAAATAAATTAATGGACATGAAATAAAAAAGAGTAATGTGAATAGAGAAGACTAGTCTGGTGTCAAGGATCTTACGGTGATTTTTCAATCTTGTCACTGATGATATTTTGGTGGCTGCAACTCGTTACTGCCTGTAATAAAACCTTAAGTGACTTTTAAAAGTTGTCACTAAACATAGAACTTTTAATTTAAAGTTATCACTTAAAGTTTGACTTATTTATTTAGGTATCACTTTTCAAAGCCACTACTGAAATTAAAATTGTTAGAAAACTTTTAAATCTTGTTCATTTTAAAAAAAATTAATATTTGGAACAACAAATGTTTTATATGGTATTATGAATTAAATTGTTTAAATAAATCCACATATAACATTGATTTCAAGATCAAAATCTCTATTTCATTTCCTCTAAAATTCTCTACAGTTAAAAAATTTATAATTCACTCTATTCAACTGTATACAAGATTATGACTTTCAGCCCATGCTCCTATATTTAGAGAATTACCCCCACCCCAAAACAAACGTTATCCATTTTTCAATTTGGAGAAAAATGTTAAATGTATCAATTAAATAGTTTTACCAATCTCTTTTAAAAAGTTAACCAACTTTTTATATTAAGAAGTGGACGTAGTATTTACTAATTCAATTCAAATTCACACTAGAGCTAGGAAATGGTCTAACTAGGCCCACTTAAGTTTGCCTATTAGAGTTCAAGGCAAATAAGGCTCAAATCTACATTGGGAAATAGGCTCATATTTAGAGCACAACGCTATTTCAAACATAATTGCATTTACTAAAAAGATATGTATTATTATTACAAAAGAACTATATTCCTTTAATTGTTCTTGAATATAAAACGAGTGAATGCAAAACATGAGAAAACAACGGATAAATTGTAATATCTAAAATTTAAACTGTAATTCTTTATAGGATAAATAAGAAATACAACACAATAAAATTCTTACAAAAATTGAAATTCAAAATTCAATATTTTTAATCATGTGAAGAAAGAAATTATAATAAACTTTTTATAACTAATTATTATAATAATCACAAAAAAGTCGATGATCGCAAATATTTATGAAATTAAATACCAACAAAAAGGATAAAAATATCAAAAAAAAACACCAGGATAATAAAAATTATCCAAATTCACCATGCGATCGTTGTAATTATTTATATTTTAGTTATTAGTTTGTATTAAAAAAACATTTAATTTTGATTGAAATTATTTTTAACAATATTGATCTTCGCCCGGGAAGTAATTTATTTGATGGTTTACCACAATAATATTGATGTTCAAATTAATTTTAGGTCAAAATGATTTTTTAAATATTTTCTAAAGATATGTGGATATAATTTAATTTTAGAAAATGAAAGAAAGAAATTTAACAATATCAAGAAAGAAAGAAAAATAATTCTTTACTAAAATTTTAATAAAAATCATTTAAGGTTTACAATTTAAAATTTCTTATTAAAATTAATATTTCTTAAAAAATTAATAGAAATTGGACATAAAAAATTATTTAATTAGTTAATAATTGAAATTAGAACATGATAAGTATTTATTTATTAATATTACATTTATATACACATATATTTAGGATTTAGAGTTTAGGAATTATTAAAATTTCATTCATTTGGTTATAAGAGCCAACACTTCTCGAAAAAAAATAAAGAGAACACATATTTTAAGAAAATATGAGGTTAAGACACGAGTTCAAATCAAGCTTATTGCACAAACGCAATAATTATGTGATGTGGCTGAGGGCAGGGGCTCAAGGGAGTGGTTTTTCCCACTTTATAAGAGGCAAAATTTTAACAAAATAATACATAATATAAAATATAAAATCATATAAAATAGATCCCAAAATATTAAAATATAATCATGAATAAAAAAAATCGAATATTTAACAATAATAAATTTTATTGTTAACATAAAAATTTTAACTGAAAAATGCTTTTGGTCGTACTGGACCAGATCAAGTAGTATAAATACTTGTCTTGAACCTGATCAGCCTCATTCAACTAGTCCGAGCAAAAAGTCAGGGCGTTGATGCTAAGGGTATTAGGGTTTGTAATTAATTTCCAGAACCTAGGTTTTAGGGTTTTGACTCAAAACTTAGGTTTTGTCCAAGTACAAAATTTTTATGAAAAAGTTATTTTGGATACAAAATTTAGGTTTTGAAACATACTTATCTCTTTCCTACTTTTTCTATATTTTCTACTTTTTCCTTGTTCTTCTTTCATACATTTTTCCTTCTATATCTTTTTTGCTACTTTTTCTTTCTTTCTCTTTCCTCTTTTCTACTTTTTCTTTCTTTCTCTTTCCCCTTTCCTACCTACTTTTTGGCTCGGAATCTATAAAAGCTAATAACTTCCCAAACATAAATCACTTTTCAAAACTAAATTTTGGCTTGAAATCCGTAAAAACTATTCTCCAAAATATATTTTTTAAAATATAGATTTTACCTCGAAATCTGTATAAACTATTCTTCTTATACTTGATTCCAAACATGGCCTTAAGGTGACTTCCAGTTATATCCCTTTTTTGCCCTACCCGCCAGCCAGACCCCTAAAGTGGGGTAAAGTAAATGCTATTTTTCTTAGCTCTACCTAAAATTGTGTCATTTTGATGTGAAACATGACGAGGATAATCACTTTTTTTTTTAAAAAAAATACTTTAGATGTCGGATTAATTTTTTGGTAAATAAACAAATATTTTAAAACTCAATTTCGTTTCCGTTTTCATTTCCAACAAAACGTTTTCATATACCAAACGAAGCATAAAGGCAGAGGAGAGAAGCCGGTTTCCAGATTTAAATGGCTACGTTAATTATTGTCAGCTATGCCTGTGTTAACTCTAGTTTCAGTCAAATCTCTTTTTTTAAGCTTTTTGAGACAGAATTTCAAGGAAATTAATGCATACCAACGCAATGTGCAGAAACAATTCAAACAAGTCCTGTTGATTTGAAATTAAAAAGAACTGTTATTGATTTAAACAACTCTATCACACACACACACACACATATTTATAGCAAAAATAAGCAGCGCGAATGTTAAAAAAAGTGCGCAAAATATGTAGAATTGGGGAGTTCTGTCGGAGTGATTTGATTGATATTTGATGGGAAAAGATTGAAGGACCATAAAAAACTTAGATTGCCTTTTAACCTAAATTTAACAATAATCAAATAATAAAAATGGAAATTGAATAGTTAACCTACCAATAATTTTATTGTTAAATTTGGTATCTTTAACTTAAAAACAGTATGCTTGCCCTTTTGCCTCCGAGATTTCAGCTAACAAAAGAAGTTTGCTGTTTTTTATTTTTTTCTGAAATTTCATAGAAGAAAGTGAGCGGTACAGAGAGAGAAACAGAAGAGATTTTTGGATTAGAACGTAAGAGCACAGTCAAGTAGAAGCGCTTACAAAGTTCAGTAGCAAGGGATGAATTGATAGAGAATTAAAAATTAAAAAGATTTCACCTAAAAAAATTAAAAAGAGACATCAGACCCCTTAATTAGTGGACAATTAAAATGTGAATTGTTACCCCAGATTACCTGATCCAATTGAAAGAAGGTCAGGGATTCAAGAAAAAGCATCACATACCAGGCATCTCCAGATGTGACCCAAATAGCCCATTTGCCTGTTGTGTTTACCAAAAAAAATAAAATTGTTGTTCGCTTTGGTGAGCACACTTCACTTGCTACTTTTATTTTATTATTGTTGTGTATCCAATGTGCACTACAGCTAATTGATTGCTGTTCTTTTTGTCCATTTTGTTTTATTAATCAATGATATGCATCTAATATCTTAAAAATATTTTCTCATGTATATCAAGTACCCTAATGGCCCATTTGATTTAACTATATGAAAGAGAATTGCATGTAATTCTAATGCATTCCATTAATTACATTATTCAATTGATATAGTAATACAATTGAATGTAATCTTGATTATAACAAATTACATCAAATGGTGTGATCCTTATTACATAGCTTTGACTGTGCAATCCGAATTACAAATTATATGAACTAACATGTAAGTAGTTGTATCTTTCATAAATCAATAATTAGATATTGATGTCTTTCATTTTTAATCTTAATAGAATTAAAAAAATTCATTTCACTTTTTTTTATAGATAAAATATTAATTTTATTTCATGATTAATTGATAACATACTAAACAAAAATGTTATATAATCACTATTCCATTACATTATATTCTCATCTAGTACATTTCATTGAGTTCCCATAAACTTCGTGAACCAAACAGTCAATAATATATTTTATGGTCCCTCCAACAACTTCAAATATTTTTTAGATGCATTTAACACCTCGAAAGTATTTTGTATGACTTGGTGTTGAATGCACCAAACAATATTTTAAGATTTTCTACACACCTAAAAAATATTTTAGTGTATTGGATACACATAAAAAATTACTTTAGTGTGCTGAGCAGATAAAAAAATACTTGAGAATATTAAGTGTATTACAAAATATTTTACGATAATAGATTTACATGATATGCAACATTATTTTATTTTTAATTTTTTACCAGCTTTAATGGTGTTTAAATAAAACAGAGTACAGTATTCTAGAAAATATCTAATTTCAAAGGAGCTACCACTTAATTTGAATAAAATTTAAATGTTTTAAAATAAGTACTGATTATTGTTGGACTGATATTTTCTTCATTGATGACAGTAGGAAGGGAAAACATTAAAATAAAATATTTAATATGAGAATATTTTAATCAAATATCATACACTCTTTTGGATCCTTATTTTATTAGATTAGCACTATTTATTTTAGAATTTAGTAATTACATACCAAATTATAGCAAAGTCAAGAATCTAATTAAATGTGATCAACTTTTTATAAAAATTATCACAAACAGTTAGCCAATTAATTAAAAATAACTAATTGAACTCATTTTCTTAATTTGAGTGTATTAGTCAATGCAATATAAGAAATAATAGAAAGAACACAATTAAACAAGAATACATCCTTACCTTTTTTTTTATGAAAGAGATTTCAGTGCTGTCTAGTAACACAGAAGCCTCCTTTCCTTTTATATTCCTTTTAGAATTGAAAGAACAAATGAGTAACCAGAAGAAATTGAAAGAGATTCTCAAAACAGACCACAACAGCACGATTCCTATGAACACAAACTATGCAAAAGCTGTAAGAATAAGAGATAAAATATTAATAAGAGAAAAAAGGAAATCAGAGAACACAATAAGAGTCAAACAACTAGAAGAAACAAGCTTTAACTTGAAACCAATGGAAGGCAAAAAAGTTGGAGAAACAAGTCCTACAAATTTTGCAAAATTTCAAAATAAAATATTTAACCTGTAACTTACAAGACTCAGTTTGAACAATAATAAAAAGCGCCATTCAAAAACTAAAGCTCTGCGTAAAGCAAGACAACAACTACAGAAGTAGAAAGTACAAATAAAAGGAAACGCAAAACTTGTTCTGACCTTTTCTTTCTTTTCTAGGGAGAACAGAAGAGATTCTGAGATGAGAAAGATAGAGGTCGTAGAAGTGATTAAGCAGGGCGCAATGAGTGAAGCGGGAAGGCTGAATAGAGATGGCACCGTTTGGCAAATTGCCAAAAGTGCTTATAAGCACTTATAATCACGTTCAACAATGTGTTTTCGCAAAACGAGACAATCTCATCCACATATTTGCCTCGATTTATGTAAAAATACTTATAAATACTTCTCCATCGCGTTGCTAACCTGACCCATTAAGTGAAGGAGAACAGGATTAGATCTAAAGACAGTATTAACAAGTTCATTTAGTCAAACAAAGTCTTCAACAAACTAATTTTTTTTTAAGGGGGACGCTCCACTTGTCACGTATTAACTATTGTTATTATTATTGTAATGTCATGTGACTTACAGCTAATAGATAGATGGTCTTTTGTTTCTAGTTAATCCTTCTAGGCAATTAATTAATAAAGCAGCTTGTATTTTTCTGGCTGGGGAACTGATGGAGGGAGGCTCGGACATATATTTAAAAGGGGGATTGGCTCCCCTCCTCTGCTTCCCACCCTCCCCTTCAAAAGTGAGCTTTATTTTTTTAATGGGAAACATGGGATTTCACCCCCTAGTATCCCGGATCCTTTCGGACCCAGACTAATCCGAGATCGCCCCGAAGTGCGCCGTGACTTCCCAGGATTCGAGCCCAAGACCTGATGGGTATGCGACACCTTGCCTTCCCCTTGTCAAAAGTGAGCTTTATTTGGAAGGAAGATAAGACATAAAATATTTTACCATCCAATTAACTTTAGTAAACAAATATGATATCTCTTTGGTTACAGTAAACTTTGGTTCTTTTAAGTTTGCATGATGTTTTAGTTTAGTACCTTAAATTTAAATTTAAAAGGTGTATTATTAATCTTCTTAAATGTTATTAATAGAAAATGGTTACTTAATGAATTCAAGTGACGACTCATGGTGAAGCCAGCAAGCTGGAATGAGTCGGGGCCGAGTTAATGTTGGAGGATCATGAGAAGGTGTTACAAACACTGTCTTGCTCATTGTTGAAAGGGCCTAGGGACCTGTTTTGATTGCACAAGTGCCTCTTATACTTCATTCTCTAACTTATGCTTCAATCTTTTAAATATGTTTTTTATTATTAAATTCTAAGTGGGTAAAATTTTAAATTTTTAATATTTTTTAAATCTTAATAGTCCTAAATGTTGAAGGTTATTAGACTTTGGATATTATTGAAAAAATACTTTAAAATGTTAAGTGTACCAAAAATTACTTTACAAAGTTAGTCGTCAAAAAAATTATTTTAGGGATTGATGCTATTTAAAAAAGGAAAAAAAAAGTGCTCAGCCTAAATACTTGACACCCAAGACAACAAGTTTTGAACAGAGGAAGGGCAATTGATAATGGGCCCGTGTGGAAACGCGGTACAGAAACACTTTTACACAAGCCGAAATAAATATATGAAGGAGGTTATCTTGTTTTTGTGGAAAAACATTATCGAATTTGAGTTTAACTTTTCTTAACTCTTTGCCAACAAGCCCAGACAGAGGAGAGAAGGCGGTTTCCAAATTTTAATTGCTGGACTATTATTATCTTTTGTGCCTATGTTAACACTAGACTTGCTCTTCTAGTTACATAAGAAGTTAACGATAAATTTTTTAAATAATTTTTGTTGTTTTAAAACAAATTTCAAAATTTTTGGAGCAACAATAATCAGCAATATGTATGTATATTTCATCAATGACAAACAAATTAACAATATAATCTCTCCTATCCGTCCTTTATATACGGGCTAGGGGTAAGGAGAGGTCGTTAAAGTCATTTTACCCTTATTTTGAAATTCTAAATTGGTATCCATATGGTTTTTATTGACTTGGAAAAAAAAAAGCTTATGACCAAGTGTCCAGAGGAGGCATTTGGAAAGCTTTGAAAACGAAAAGAGTGCATATGGCTTATATTAAAGTCATTTAAGACATCTATGAGTGGTGAAAACTAGAGTTACAATACCTGAAAGTGAGACAAATGACTTTTCTATAAAGATTGATCTATATTAGAGATGATCTTTGAGCCATTATTTGTTTAACATAATAATATACGTTCTAATAGGATTTCTAAAGAAGAGATCCATAAGTACATGTTTTTCATAACTGGTAAAGTGTTGGTACATAACTTATAAGGTTGTGAGTTTAAATATCATGTTTAATCTGATTGGTAGACATTTTGTAAAGGGATTTAAAAATAATTTAAAGTTTCATAAAGTGATTAAACATATAATAATAAATGTATAGCGTTCTTAGCTCCTTTTCTTTTAATCATTTTGAGACAGAATTTCAAGGAAATTAATGCATACCAACGCATTGTGCAGAAAACAACTCAAACAAGTCCGGTTGATTTGAAATTAAAAAAAAACCGTTATTGATTTCAACAACTCTATCATATATATAAGAGGTAGAATTTATTTGGGAGCAACATTTTGGTTGGTGTTATTTTCAGCCCTCAAGATCTGACAAGCCTCATGGTTTCAAATTCAAATAAAAAAAATTTAAAACATTTCCCGAAGATCGAGAACCTCAGGGTCCATTCCATGTGCAGTATGTTAGAGCGTTAGCTTTTAGAGAAGGTGAATGTTGTGGCCTCTTGTGTCGTGGAGCTATGATGGGTCCCTTGCAGCAGGAGTAGCTCCTTGCTCTGTTTTCCTGGTCACTTCCCAAGTCCGCAGGGCTAATTTGCATCCACTGTGATACTGCAGAAGCATGTTCAGGAATTATATATCCACGTTAACAATAATGAAAAGACATTTGTTTGGTATTGGAGAACCTTCTTCTTCTCGGATGGTCATACCCATCACAGCAAGAAAACCAAGGCATCATATTGTGACAAAGCTATCACATAGCACCTTTAACTACTTCAAGATCCTCTCTATAGTTCCTAGTTCAAACTAGCAGGCTCCGATGAACAACCAATCATACCTCCAGTTCCAGTTGCCTTGTCTCATCATCAACCCCAAATACGCTTAAAATACTCTCTTATCTCAACATGCAGCGCCGATCTTGGGGTCATGAAAATGCATGCTTGATGTTGTCTTCTTCATGCAATTCGAGTTTTCCCTCCACAGATCAAGAGATGCATTTTTTAGAGGGAACAGACAGATAAGATCAAGACCTTCTTCTCGCTCAAGGAGGATGATCCTTTCTCACCAAAACTGTGTGTAATTCGCAGAAAGGAAATATCTAATGGAAGATCTAGTAGCGAGAGCACAGGAGGAAAAGGAAGTTTTTTCCCCCTCTTCTCTTGTTTGGATAGTTACGATCCTGCAAGTCTAACGTTTATATATATATCTTTTCTGGAAACAGTAGCTAGACCCGCAACCGCAATTCATCTATCAGAGAAATCTAATACATGCAAGGCCGGATTCTACTCAGGAAAGCTTTAATCCTAAGCTACTTAAGAACATTTAATCGATGATTCCTTATCACAATGGGTACAAGTCTATCATGTTATGCAAAAATATCAGTAAACTAATCAAAATATGACAATATTACACATTAAGTTTATACGTATTTTATTTTTTTGGGAAACAGAAGCAAGACTGTGAGCACAACGGAAACATGAATTACAAAGTACACACGACATGTTAAAAGCCAAAAGGCCTAAATTTGGCAGCAATTGTTTTCCAACACTAATCTCTTTGCTCTAGAATTTCCTGGCATTCCTGTAGAAGTTGAGAATGATGCATCCAAACACTTGCATGCTCTTGTTGAGCTGCTTCTAACCCTTTCTGAGCCATTTGTACTGATTGCGCAGATTTTGTCTCTTGATCATGAGCAATTGCAAGTTCTATCTTCTTAGTGTTGAGGTTATTGCCCAAATCATCTAGAACTTGTTGCATGTGTGGAACTTCAGATACATCAGAATTGAAAACCTTGATTCTGACAGACTCAAGCCAATCTTTGTCAAAGCCTATAACAAAAGCATCACTTAGATGTTTACCAACAATTTCTTGTCTACCTCAATGATCGTGAAGGGGGTCTTAGTGGTCAGAATGTTTAAAATATTTAGCAAAACCCTATAGGAGAAGCATAACAACTTAGTGCTCCGATTCTCTGAAGAAAGATGAAGTTTTGGATGAGTCTTGAATGCCTCTGCTAGCATGGAAGGCTCAATACTCTCTAGTTTCATCATATCAACTATCTCTTGCACTCCAGGAACACTCGAAGCATCATTGGTGTCATAAAAATAAGGTGCCATCCCTAACAAGGCCATCACATTAGCAAATGAGACATAATAAAAGCAAACTCAGAGAGTAAAAATATTCATATATTAAACAAGGAATTAAGTGGAGTATTATAAAAGCAAACATGCCATGGTAAAGGTACAAGGCTTACCATAATCTTGAATAGTATTCGCAGCTTCATGCAAAAGTTGCTTAGTGGATTCAACATCGTGTAGGATGTTTCTTCCTAAAAAAGCCAAAATTGGAATATGGAATCTATCCAAAATTTAGAAATAAATGAGGAAAAGTTAATGAAAGAAGATACAGCAAAGAAACTCACCATGTATAGACTTGGAAGGAACAAATGAAGGAATTTGCTTGGGACTTGTTGGTAGGGTTGGTGCAAAAACATGATCACCTATAATAAAAATATATAAAAATATTGCAAACCAAAGGTTGAGACATTTCATCATAATAAAGGAATCAGTACCTTGAAGAGAAGCCTCATGCTTTTTTCATGATGAAGAACCCTTTCCCTTCATGTCATTTCTTTGACTTCTGGTAGTTGTCGAGCCACCTATAAAACCCAACAAATATAAGTAATCAAATTAAAGGTGCTATAAATTTTAAAATTAAGACACTAATATCTTACCTTCCTTTTCTTCTTCGAGTTCAAAAATTTCAATTGTTTTGCTGGTGATGCCTCCAACCAAAAGGACATTAAGGTTTGGACTCACAGGAATAGGTTTCTGCGTAGGAAATGATAGATACATTATAATTTCAATGGTAAATTATTTAATGCTTAAGTAGCTGCAAGAAGCTCACCTCTTTAAAAGCTGAGGAGCTTGGATGTATGGTCTCTGTCGAAATGTTTTCTTCAGGTCTTTCTTCAACAATCTGCACAGACTCAAAGATATTCAAATCAGATTTTTTTTTTTATGATACTAAATCATCAGGAAATCAATCTTTGGTGAATTTTTAATATTTGTTGAATAATAAGTTCGTATGCCAACTCTGGTGTTTGGAAGTGAATGAGGATCCACCACGATTGTTTCCTTTTTCTCATCTTTGCCTACTAAATTATCCTATATAAAGATGAATGAGAAAGAAGTGAATGTAAGTCCAGCTCATCTAGCATAACTATATATCTTCTATGAGAAAGAACACAAGGTTTACCTTTGAAGATGTATCTTGTGAAATGAAAGAGAAGCTACTTATAATTCTAGATGTTGTATGGGAAGAGTTTGATCTTAAACAAGATCCGGGGATCCCATCCAGCCACCAACACAAGGGTTGCAGTGTATTCATCACCATGCGTAAATCACATGTCTGTACATCAACGGGATGCCAAAAGGAGATTCAAATTCAGACATTGAGTCATAAGGATGCATTGGATCTCTTCCTTGCACATGTTAGCATTAAAGATACCTCTCGTGGTCTGAGGGGTGTGGCAGATAAACTAGTGGAGAGATGTGGAGGAGTACCCATTGCAATTGTAGCAATAGCAAGAGCATTAAAAAATTGGCCACTGAATGTTTGGAAGCTTACTTTGGAAACCTTGGAGAAGCATGATGCTAATCAAAGTTTGACAGAGGCTTATAAATGTATAAAGTTGAGCTATGTTAACTTGAAAAATG
>JANTPZ010081657.1:2105-26204 GCA_025593235.1 Vachellia pachyceras | reverse complement strand
CAGTTATTGAAAGTCCCTTAGATAATATGGACAAACAAAGCTTACCGGTGCTTCCATCCAACCAAACTTTCTGCAAAATTCCATATTTCCATATGTTCTAACTCATCAGAGAAAGAGGGAAAACGAAACCCTAACAAGAATCAATTCCTTTACAAGCGAAACTAAGAACGAGACATACCTACTTCAAGAAGGTGAAAATACTATGATTAATGGGGATAAATAGAATCAGAAATATGAAGTTGTCTATCGGAAGAAGATAAAGGAAAGAAAGAAAACAGAGAAACCACCCATGTCCTACAAGTAACAGATCTCAACTAATACTTTCAATCCCTTCAATCCAATACAATTTTTCTTCAACACAATGCAACAAAAACCCAACCCGACTACAAAAGGGATGGAGAATTTAAATTCTCAGAAATTGAAACTTCATTGTTTTGGGAGCAAAAATTGATATATTATCAACAGGATCGGTCTGAATGTTTCAATTCAACAAATCTCCTTATATAAATTCTTTCTTCAAAATGTCTCGAAACCTACTGAATAGCAAATCGATCATTTACCTTTGTGCCTTCATTGAGAGTATTCCTTCGGCACAACCTAGCGTAAATCTCTCTCTTTTCCTACTGGACGACTGGATGAGAGGAAAATCGAGAGTGGGTTTGGCTGTGTCCATCCTGTAGTTTGCTGAGAGAGGAGCTCTGACTTGGGATGGGTTTTTGAAACCCAAGAACTCTGATGGCAGAGCGGTGATCTCGTGGGTTTCACGGCCACGCTCTGTTCCGTTCTTTAATTTGGACAGAAGGAGGGGAAGAATATGATAGGCAAGCTCGACGGAAGACGCCAGCCAACGACTATGACTCCACCATGGCTTCGAAGATGCAAGCCGACCCACGACAATAGTTGGCGAACGGAGGAGAGGAGTGGGTGTGGGTGTCGAAGTGGGATGGGGGTGGGGTTCATAATGAGGTATTAGAAAAAGCCTTTCCTGCGAAATGTGAATTCCGAAGGAACACTTCCTGCGGAAAGAGTTTCCGCATGGAAGGACAATATTTAGGGGGAGATAGACAACATAGGGATACTCAGAATGAAGGAGGAGATGAATATGTTGATGATGACGATGATGCGTTCATTGATGCTTAGAATGAAGAAGGGGATGAATACGTTCATTGTTTGAAGTTCTTAATTTTTATATGTATTTTTTCAACTTTAAGACTTTTATCAAACATTAGAATTTGTGCTTATGGTTAAAGATACTATATACTTGATATCACTATTTAAAATTTGCTTTTTAGGTGAATTGTGTGATTAAACAGAATTTATTTATAAAATATTTAAAATCAGCGATGAATTTAGCGATATAATTATCAAATATAGAGATGTTAAATTCATATAATTGTCCATTTAGCGATGAAATATAACACATTTAGCGACGGAAAATTAAGGCATAATATTCTAATTAGCGACGGAATTAGCGAGGGAAAAATGAAATTTAGCGACAGAAAAGTAAGGCATAATATTCTAATTAGCGAGGGAAAAAGGAAATTTAGCGACGAAAAAGTAAGGCATAATATTCTAATTAGCGACGGAATTAGCGAGGAAAAAGTAAATTTAGCGACGGAATTAGCGACGGGCTTGCTTGCCTAATTGAACTTTGGCCGCGGCGAACTGTGAATTACGTCGCAATGAACTATTCCAGAGCTGCTTCTCATATTCTTTGCTTAGAGTTCCTGAAATGAATTATCAAATATTTGAAGCATCACTTGCTCATGATGGAAATTAAGTGCAATTATATCGTTATTCATGGTAAATGCACCCAAAATCACGCTAATCAAGATCAACAACCCTAAATCTCAAATTAAGCACAAGAAGGGTTATGAAGGGCTAAAATTGAATCAAAAGCTCTGGAAATTCAAGCACAAATGTAGTATAAATAAAGCTCAATCAAGTGGCCAGTCAAATAATTAAATTTTCCTGTCAAAATGTTGCAGTGGCTTAAAAATCGCTACAAATTCACTTATAATTCAAAATCCCACTTCATGCCATATTGGGTAGCAAAAAAAAATATTGCAAGAAATTTTTTTACAGCGGTTATTAAACTGCTAATAAAATTATTCATTATTTTAAAAAATTCCACTTATGGAATATTTAAATATTTTAATTAGAAATTATTATATAAATACATGAAAAATGTAAATTGAATAATAAAATAGTGGTTATTAATAATAAATCATTAATTCAAATTAAATGTTAAGTTATTAGTTACGTAAAGATTAAATTGTGATATAAGAAGTAATGAAATGGTAGAAATATATATAAGCAACCTAACAAAAGTTAGTATATTTAAATATTATTATTAGATTAACTAACAAGAAATTACATTATCAAATACATAATAAGAAGATAAAATAATATGAGAAGAAGATAAAATAAATATAAATTGTGATGAGCAAACTCATGTGGAACCAGCCCTGTCATTGATTTTTGAAGATGAATGAGGAGAAGGCAAAGAGAATAAGAATACGAGAGAGGGAAGGGCGAAAAATGAAAAGGGGGTATTTATAGGACATCTGACAAGAATTAGCAGCAATTTAGGTGACTATTTTTTGGAGCAGTTCTTATTAGCAGTGGTTTGTTTTAGTAGTATTTTATGTAACGGTTTTGCAACGGTTTTTTTGAGTTTGGAGCGGTTTGGAACCGCTACTAAATGTGTTGTTTTAAAAATAATTTTCCCCTTACATATTAAAACAAATTGCATATATTACATATTTGAATTATTTATTCAGCGTTATCGACCTTGACAAGCGATAGATTGTCATCTCCTTTAGGGAAGTAGTTTTAAAAATCAGTAGGATGAAATGGCTCTACCTCATAGGTGATGTGTTCATCGCTATCACCCATGTCATAAAGATCTCTAGACTTAAGATGAACTACCATACTCTAATCTTTATGTTTCTCATCCTCCACATAATATACTTATTGTGCCTCTAACGCTAAAATATATGGCTCATCGTCTTGAGATTCCCCTATGTGAATAAATCCTTGAGAACTTGATATATGTGATTCCTAGATCATCAGTAGTGATTCCACGAGGAGTTGTGTTTGACCATGAATATTTGAATTACGTGGCAGTGAATTGCCCCTGATAATTCACTTCGATGATATCAACCAATTTTCCATAATAGGGGCAACTCCAAAATGCATGTCATTGTCACTGCTACTTGTATAACTTCTTGTACCAAAAGTCTTAAAAACTCTAGGTTTTGTTACGGTTTTTTTGAGTTTGGTGCAGTTTGGAACCGCTACTAAATGTGTTGTTTTAAAAATAATTTTCCCCTTACAGATTAAAACAAGCTACATATATTACATATCTGAATTATTTATTCAGCGTACGCGTTATCGGCCCTGACAAGCGATAGATTGTCATCTCCTTTAGGGAAGAAGTTTTAAAAATCAGTAGGATGAAATGGCTCTACCTCATAGGTGATGTGTTCATCGCTATCACCCATGTCATAAAGATCTCTAGGCTTAAGATCAACTACCATACTCTAATCTTTATGTTTCTCATCATCCACATAATAGACTTATTGTGCCTCTAATGCTAAAATATATGGCTCATCGTCTTGAGATTCTCCTATGTGAATAAATCCTTGAGAACTTGATATATGTGATTCCTAGCTCATCAGTAATGATTCCACGAGGAGTTGTGTTTGACCATGAATATTTGAATTACGTGGCAGTGAATTGCCCCTAATAATTCACTTCGATGATATCAACCAATTTTCCATAATAGGGGCACCTCCAAAACGCATGTCATTGTCACTACTACTTGTATAACTTCTTGTACCAAAAGTCTTAAAAACTCTAGATTTTTGGATGAGAGGGCCTTAATCGTGTGAAATTGGAAGAACTTAAACTCGTTGATGTTGTATGCAGTAAACCTTTTTGCATACTAAAGTGGGCCAATTGCAAGCTTGTCAAATCAATTAGATGGGAGTTGTTGTCATTGTGTATTCATTGTGCAAACCAACTTGAAAACTCTCTATGCGCCCTTCTATAAACCTCAACGGATGTTTGTGTCCGAATACATAGTTGATGGTTAACATAACTTTGGAACTCTATGTTCTGATTAAGCAATCAATTAGTGGATAAATATAATTTGCATTTATAAAATAATAAGTTAGTGTTGATACTCACTAAATAAAAGGATCAATTTGACTACAGTTGCTTAGGACATGTATATGTGTTTGCAGCATCTCAGTAGGAGTGAGGTTGAAGTATTGATGTCCTCCAACTAGTTTCCCAACTGGAGGGAACAAACTTGTCAATGTTGATGGACCAACATTAGGGTAATAATCAACATGAGGATGATGGTTAAAAGATGTCTCGATGTTATCAAAGTCCACAAATAGAAGTTGAGGACCTCAACCCCTATATAACCTTATGTTGTTGAACCTATGGCAATACCTTATTCCTCACATATGACTTCAACTTCCCTAAGAACTTGTAATAAGTACATAACATGAAGACAAAGTAATAATTAGTGACGTACTGATCTGTGCATAAATAATGCATGAGAATAATTTTTAACAAGAATACGTTTTAATAGGATACATTCAATTATATTGAACTAGGCCACCGAGTGATTGAGCTATAATTGTTTATTAATTTTGCTGGAATTTTTAAGATTTTTAATGTATTCTTGACCTATTATGATCTTGATTGTGTTTAATTGACAAGTAGAAGTTTATGTTTCTTATTATCCTGTTTTAGGGTACAATTGCCATGATTAATTATGTATTTACTTTTAAATCAATTTTAGGGCAAACGATACTTCACATTATTGCTATTCATTTTAGGGACTCAGGTTGAGACACATTAAAGCAGCTCTGGACACTTTCATTATGGCAAAGGCTAGAGTTCGTTGCAACGAACTCAGGTAGGCAGGCAGTAACCTCTCAAGAGAGGTTCACCGCAATGAACACTTAAGTTAGCCATGGTGAATATTGTGTATCATCATACCAGATCAGGCCCAGAATTGAGAGAAAATTGACCCATATTGTGAATCTGATTCAACACGGTTAAGAAACCCTTTTTAGTGTAAATTTTGTCTAGAATGTGAGGGAAGAGGCAGCATTCACCTCATTCTCCATCTTTTTCTAATTTCTCTCTTTCTCTTCTCACACAAAACCCTAGCTACTCAACTTCCATCTTCAGTCCATTCCAAACAATGATGCGTTTGTGTTTTTCGATGGGTTATGTTGAGCTGATCGTCATGATGAGCAGCTAAACCCCTCTCTTCCTCTTGGAGATGGAGAAGGCTTGAGTTTCTAGAGCTTCAAAAGGGAGTAGTGGTTTTAATCTGTATTTACATTATTAGTTGCTAGTTACTGAGTGAGTACTTGTGACTTGTAATTTGAATACTTTATTGCAGTTGTAATCATCTTGGATTCTATCTTGTGTAATGGATTGATCTTTGTTTGACTTGATAATGTGAAGTCTCATATTTATCTATTCAATGCAACCATTACTCTTCTCTTTTTACTTCCTAGTTGTGCTTGATATTTGAGTTGGTGATGCTCGAATTGGATTTTTCATTGAGAATTCCATTGCACACATTAAGTGTTTTCAAAAAGGTTTCATGGAATGGAGTTCATTACATGAAATTCCTGAATCAACGAGTTGTTGGCATTTTTCATTAAAAAAATTAGTGAATTAGTACTCCACCTCATTATTTTAAACTATGATAGCTTGAACGATTTTTAAGAGGAACATCTCATCATTAGCATTTGAGTTTATCCACTTAGCTTTATGCATTTCTCATAAAATCCAAAAATAGTTTATATTTCAGATATTTCTTTTGTCAATTTCAAATTAAAATTTTGTAAACAGAAACCCCTCATCTATTTAGCATTTTTTAGATGCAAGTTTGGTTTAAATTAATTGCATTAAGGCTTCGATTAAGAGAACGAACCTATGGGTTGCACCCTATATTGAAATCCTTGGAAATCATAACTTTTTGATCGATTAACGAAAAGTGGACTTTGTCGTCTAGCCAAGCATCTTGGCAAATTCCCATTAACCGTAAATCCTTCACAGCTTGAAGATGATCTTTGGACTTTCCCGATTCATTCCGCAAGGTATATAGAACATTATCACATGCTTTCCTTTTGATGTGCATCACATTAAGTCTGTGACATAACATATTAGACTTCTAATAAGGAAGAGTAAAATATTAGACTTTCATTCCCATTGTTCATGTGGTACAGGTGATTTCACTTGTTCTTCCACCCTTCTCCAAGCTTTGACAAAGAATAATCAGTGTGAATCTTGAACGAAAAATTTAGACTGCAACAATTACCAAATAAAAGCTAATCAGTATTTCATACAAAAATAATAACTTGATTTAAATATATACATTAAAATCGTACTTTAATAGTGTTATTCCAAACCCAAATCTTGGAGCTTGGCTGGATCTTCTTCCATGTCTCAGCACTGATATCAAATTGCCCGAAGTTACCCCCTTGCACAGCTAGGAAGTGGTTGTACAGTTGACCGCCTTTCCCGTTCGTTGCCATGTGAGCTCATTCCATATCATTACTGTCCTATCCCCAGTACTGAGTTGGGAAACATCTCTCAATATGAGCTTCCTCTTCGACAACCTCCATGTTGAATCTACACATTTCAATCCATAATTAATATTAAAAATAAATTAATGAATTAATTTGAATAAAAAATAAAACAAAATAAAAATAAAAAACTATATATCAATACAAAAAATTTAAATTAAAAGTAATTAAGATATTGATCTCTATATTGTAGTACAAGAAATATTGGGACAGAATGACAAGAATCTTTGGAATGCTCTTTCAACATGACGGTTTTGAAAATAACACAAATGTGAACATGAGAAGGGGGTTATATAGCCATTCATTTAATAGTGGTTCTCATAAAGCCGTTACACAAAATGTTGCAACCTACCACTGTCTAAAAAAACGAATGTTTTAGTAATGGTTAGCCGAAACTGCTACAAAATGATCGGTAACACGCGACGTTTCGAGTTTTGTAGCGGTTACATCTTCAAAAGCCGCTACAAATAATATCACATTTTGTAGCCATTATTTAAACTGCTATAAATGGGGAGATTTTTCATATTGTGTAGCGATTTTTTGTAAATAATCGCTACAAGACTCCGCTACTATTTTGGTGCCACCTTTCTGCCATCTGGCGCCAATTTGGCTCCATATCTATAGCGGTTTGACTAATAACTGTTACAAATTTATGATTTAGTAGCGTTTTTTATAGCTGCCATAAATTACACTTGTTTTTTGTAGTGAGAAAAAAATATGGTGTTTACATATTTTTTTTAAATAAAAGATAAAAATGAATAATGCCACTTTTTTATTCACGCACTCGTATTGGGATCAATAGTAGATATACTTTTTCAGCTACTTTGTAATTGAAAACCTGCGAAGGAGTCCTCACGAGAATCACCATCAATAAATGCTAATGAGTTAATGAGGAAAAATAATCTGAAAGTTTTCTCCAATTGTCATTGGGCATTTAGAAGTTTTTGGAAGGTTATCCGAAAGTTTTAAATAGGGGCAATATTATCACCGACTTTTAAAATACTAATTTTTATTGTTAAAATTGGCTAATTTATGTATATAAATATTGGTCAACTAGTGGTTGACTGTTTGACAATTTAATGAAAGGGTAAAATTGTCCCTTTTTAAAAACTTCCGGTCCAAAAGAGCCCCAAAAACTTCTTGATGCCAAGTGTCCATATGGGAAAACTTTCAGGATATCTTTGTCCTTTTACCCTGTTCTATTTGTATAAATTTATAGACTCAGATTTTGGGCCATGACATAAGGATTAGCACATACAAAGTTATAAGGGGGAAGGCAGGGAGATAAGATATATCGTGAAAAACATTTCCCGAAATTGACTCGCATAAGTCAGTCATTACTGGTGAAGCCACCATATTGCTCTCTTTCTGTTTAATGATCATTATGCTCTTTACTTCTTTTGATATTAAAATACCCTAATCAAATAATCAAGCTACAGTTTTGTTTTTCAACATTAATTCAAGCTATAAATTATAGTATATTTGAAATTTCACTCTTCCCACTATCATTCTCCGCATTTTGAATATATATATCTAATTAGAGTGGTAAGGTTGGTTAACAAAACAAGTCAAGAAGCCTCAAAATGAAAAAAATGGTTGTAAACTTGATTGAAAACATTTGTCCAACGAATTCTTTGATCCATCTATTTTAGGAGCCAATCAAATTTGTCCTATATCAAGTTAAAAACTTCCTAAATTATATATTTGGTCCTTTAAGTTAATGTTAGATTTCACTTTGGTACCTTGAATTTGAAAAATATAATTTTAGTCACAGTTGACTAACGAGAAGATTAAAGAAGTTAAAAAAATTATTTTTATTTATTTTAATATTTTTAAATTAATTTGACCGACTTATAAACTAAAATATAATCTAATGATATATATAAGTATTTAAGAGATCAAGTAATATATACTATAATTAAATAATTTATTTAACTTTTTTAATCTTTTATGCAAGTTAGTGAATTAGATTTTATATTAATTACATGAGCTAGTATAATTTTTCCTTTCGGTGCAACCAACCAAAGCACTGGTCTTCTATCCCATGATTTTTTAATCCAATCAATACCCATGAGCTTTTTTTGCTATTCAGTACCCTAGATATTAAATTTAAAACATGTTGTAATATTTTTAAACAATAATGTTTGCAATTCATATTTTTAAATTTGATCGAATGCACAAGAAAACATGCATTTATTAGTTTGATTGTGACTGAATGATGGTAGAACCGGTTGTCAATAATTTTTAAAATGATATTTTTAAGAATTCTAACAAAATTATTTAATTAGCATACATGATATTTTATTTTATTGGATAAAAATAATTTTTTAATTGAAAAATAAAAGTAGACATGATTGGAAATATAAGGAAATAGGGTTAAGGCAGAAAAAAGAACCATAGTTATGTCAAAAGCACGATTAGCACAATATGTTCTTCGTAGTTGCAAAAATACCCATTAACAATTAAAATGGATAAAAAAGTCAAGACTATTAAATATAATAAAATATCATTACATATGCAAATGCAAAAGGGATGCCAAAATATCTATGAGCTTTTGTCCAAATTGTGTCCAGCACCATATGCTCAAAGATGTAAATTCAAAAATACCTATGGGCTTTAAAAGTGAAATAAAAAAGTCATGACCATTAAATAAAATATAGTATCACAATGTTATTTTTGTCGCGAGGCCTACACTATTTTTTCATATATTTAATGGTCCTAACATTTTTACTCATACTTTAAACATTCTTGGGTATTTCGTACATCCGAAAAGTATATTGTGTTGAAACACTTTTTTGATAAAAATTTGTAAGTGATTTTGCAACCTAACCCTAAGAAATTATATTAACATTTTAGGGTTGCTAAGGTGGCATAACAACAAATTGGTGTATCAATGAATAACTTTCATAAAATAACTTAATACTTAAAAAGATGCAACGAGTCAACTAGAGGATGAAGTGTGTTTGCAAGCAATGGGTAGAGAAAACGACAAAGTGCACGTCTGGTACTCTCATGTTCTCTCTAAAATTTTGGGAACATCACTATAAATACCCATTCAATATTCAAAACCAAAGATTGTGCCATGATTAAACATAAAGACATATAGGGTACCGGGTAGGAATATGGGATTTTGAAATTTTTGATTTTACAAATATGCCCCTCATATGTAAAAAATATTAAAGGCATCCTTGGTGTAGAGTAGCCGCCGGTAGGCGCAGAAGCTCCGGTGTGGGGCAAAGCCACTTGGCTAAAGCTCCAGTCTCCGTTGGACTTTTAGGGCCTGCATTTTTTTTACATTTTAAATGGGAGCAAAGGTGGTGGAGGTGAGATTTGATCATATCCCACAAAGGTGCTCCAACATTTTGGTGACCATAGGGCCCCCAAACTAATTTGATGATAGTGTATATCAATATATAACACATGTAACCAAGCAATATTTTACGTAGTGACAACACTTATTACGTGAATGACAATATTTATAAATGTACTGGCAATTTCAATAACGTTATCTTCAGTTTTACTCACTGACAACATTTGTAACATAAATGACAACATTTGTAAAGGTATTGACAATTTCAATAATGTTATAAGGTAAGTTTTAATTATTGACAATACTTTAAAGCAAATGACAACATTTGTAAAAGTAATGTCAATTTCAGTAACGTTTTCTACTACAATTAAAAATTTTATATTTGTAGAAATTTAATTAATTTTGTGATGGTAAGAGAAGTTGATTATCCTTGCTAATTTTTACACATAATGTAATGTTTTAATCATTGATTATACTTATAATACGAATGCCAATATTTATGAAGATATTAACCAATTCAATAACTCTATCTACGGTTACTTTTAAATATTTTCACATTTCCTGAAATTTAACTAATTGGATGAGTGTGTGTGAATTGACTTCACAAAGGTGTGAAAATACCCATAATATTTAAAATGGGAGAAAAAAGTCATTATCATTAAATATAATCTAACACTATGACTTTTTGTATTAAGACTAGCACTATTATATAGATATTCAATGGTCTTAGAATTTTTACTCATACTTTAAACACTTTTGGGTATTTTGTACACCCGAAAAGCATATGATGTTGAAACACTTTTGGTAAAAATTTATAAGTAATTTTGCAACCTAACACAAAGAAATTATATTAACATATTAGGGTGGTCAAGGTGTCTTAACAACAAATTGGTGTGGCAATGAATAACTTTCATAAAACAACTCAATACTTAAAAAGAAGCAACAAGTCAACTAGAGGATGGAGTGTGGTTGCAAGCAATGAGTGGAGAAAATGACAAAAGGCACTCTGTTACTCGCTAAAATTTTGGGAAAATCACCATAAAATACCCATTCAATATTCAAAACCCAAAATCGTGCCATGATTAAACATAAGGACACATAGGGTACCTAGTATGGATATGAAAATTTTGAAATTCCCCTCATATATATATATGAAAAATTAACCCTTGTTGTGGAACAGCCAGCAGTAGGTCCCCGAAGCTCCGGTGCCGAGCAGCAGCCACCTAGTTGAGGTCCAGTCTCCAATGGATTGTTTAGGGCTTGCAAAGGAGTCTCTCTTGGATTTTTCAGGGCTTGCAAATTTTTTCGTTTTGAAATGGGAGCAAAGGAGTCTCTGGTGGGATTTTAGGGCATGCAAATTTTTTCTTTTTTAAATGGAAGCAAAGGTGGTGAATGTGAGATTTGATCACAAACTACAAAAGTGTACAAAAGTTTGGTGACCCTTTGGTGACCATAGGGCCACCAAACAAATTTGATGATATAGTGTATATCAATATATAACACATGTAACTCGACAATGTTTTACGTAGTGACAACACTTATAATGTGAATTACAACATTTATAAAACTATTGACAATTTCAATAATGTTATATAGTAAGTTTTACTCAATGACAATATTTGTAGTGTAAACTACAATGTTTATAAAGGTATAACAATTTCAATAACGTTATATTGTAAGTTTTACTCAATAATAACACTTATAACATAAATAACAATATTTGTAAAGGTATTAACAATGTCAATAATGTTATAAGGTGAGTTTTAATCATTATAAAGTGAATGATAATATTTGTAAAAATATTAACAATTTCAATAGCAACATTTACTACTACAATTAAAAAAATTATATTTATAGAAATTCAATTAATTAGGTGAGGGTGTGAGAAGTTGATTATTCTTACCGATTTTTACAAGCAAGAATGTAATGTTTTAATCATTGACTATACTTATACTGCGAATGGCAAAATTTGTAAAGGTACTAATCAATTCAATAACTCTATGGTTACTACTTGATAGAGTTTCACATTTGGTGAAATTTAACTAATTAGGTGAGCGTGTGCGAATTGACTTCACAAAGGTGTGAAAATACCCATAATATTTAAAATGGAAGAAAAAAGTCATGATCATCAAATATAATCTAAAACCATGACTTTTTGTAGTAAGACTCGCAATGTTCTTTAGGTATTCAATGGTCTTAGTATTTTTACTCATACTCTAAACATTCTTGGGTATTTTGTAAACTCGAAAAGCATATGATGTTGAAACAGTTTGGTAAAATTTTTTAAGTGATTTTGCAACCTAACCCTAAGAAATTATAATAACATTTTAGGGTGGTCAAGTTGTCTTAACAACAAATTGGTGTAGCAATGAATAACTTTCATAAAACAACTCAATACTTAAAAAGATGCAACAAGTCAACTAGAGGATGGAGTATGGTTGTAAGCACTGCGTGGAGAAAATGACAAAGGGCACATCTGTTACTCTCATAATGTTTTCTCTAAAATTTTGGGAAATCACTATAAAATACCTATTCAATATTCAAAACCCAGGATGGTGCCATGATTAAACATAAGGACACATAGGTTACCGGTAGGGATATGAGATTGTGAAATTCCCCTCATGTATAAAATAAGTGAAGGCATCCTCTTTGTAAAGCAGTCGGTGGCAGGTCGCCGAAGCTCCAGTGTGGAGCAACAACCAACTGGCTGAGCTCCAGTCTCCAATTGATTTTTTAGGCTTGCAAATTTTTTTCTACTTTAAGTGGGAGCAAAGGAGTCTCTGATGGATTTTTTAGGGCCTGCAAAATTTTTCATTTTTAAATGGGAGCAAAGAATTCTCTGGTGAATGTTTTAGGGCCTGCAATTTTTTTCTTTTATACATGGGAGCAAAAGTGGTGAAGGTGAGATTTAATCTCAACCTACAAAAGTGTACTAAAAGTTTAGTGACCATAGGGCCACCAAACCATTTTGATAATATAGCGTATATCAATATATAACATACGTAACCAATCAATGTTTTATGTAGTGACAACATTTGTAACGTGAATTACAACATTTATAAAAGTATTGACAATTTCAATAATTTTATATCGTATGTTTTACTCAATGATAACACTTATAACACAAATAACAACATAAAGTATTGACAATTTCAATAATGTTATATGGTAAGTTTTAACATTGACTTTACTTGTAAAGCGAATGACAATATTTGTAAAAGTATTGATAATTTCAATAGCAACATTTATTACTACAATTTAAAAAATTTATATTTATATAAATTCAATTAATTGGGTGAGGGTGTGAGAAGTTGATTATTCTTACCAATTTTTACAAGTAAAAATGTAATGTTTCACATTTGTAAAAATGTAAAAACTGTAAATGACAAAATTTGTGAATGTATTAACAAATTCAATAACTTTATCTACTGCTACTTTCGAAGAGTTTCACATTGAGTGAAATTTAACTAATTGGGTGAGCGTGTGCGAATTGACCACACAAAGGTGTGAAAATATCCATAATATTTAAAATGGGAGAAAAAAAGTCATGATCATTAAATATAATCTAACACTGTGACCTTTTGTAGTAAGACTCGCACTATTTTTGAGATATTCAATGGTCTTAGTATTTTTACTCATATTTTAAATGTTCATGGGTATTTTTACACATCTAAAAAATATATTTTTGGTAAAAATTCATAAGTGATTTTGCAATCTAACCCTTTTAGGGTTGCCAAGGTGTCTTAACAACCAATTGTACCAATAAATAACTTTCATAAAACACCATAATACTTAGAAATATGCAACGAGTCAACTTGAGGATGGAGTGTGGTTGCAAGCAATGAGAAGAGAAAATGACTAAGGCCTCGTCTTTTACTCTCACAATGTTTTCTCTAAAATTTTTCTACCATAACCTCATTTTTGTTCTATTGCCATTTATATTCATTTTTTCGTAATTAGGCCAGATATGCTGTGTTGCTTACTTTATTTACAAAAATAATATATAATGAGCAGATGGTTGGTGTGATTTTGATTTATTCTGCTGGCTTTTTATACCAAAACCTTAATTAATTTCTAAGCATAAGTCCCGTTTTTGAACGATTAATATTTTTAATAATATATTTTAGGATTTTTTTTAAGGTAATCTACCCGGATTTGAGTTGTTGGAAAAGATGAATTTACTTTACACTTGGAACTTGATTTGAGATTTAAAAATGGAGAAAGATTCCACTTTTGTTTGACCACACTTCCTTATATGATGTAGTTGGAAGATCCGTGACGATATTTCTCTGTGTCCCCACTTCAACAAGAAAGAACATAAAATCAAAGCATCAAAAAAAAAAAAAGGAAAGAAGGGAATATAAAAAAGTGTAAAACGCGCAATTATGAAATTCTCCCACGTTTTTAGGCGCTAGAGGCTGATCCAGCTGCCGTCAAGGGTGAACGAAGGAATTATGAAAAGTTCATCAACTTTTCAAATGAAGGAAAACTATGAGTTAATAATAAAAAAAAAGTAATAATATAAAATAATTTTTAAAGGATAAGAATAAGTGTTAATATCAATCCATTAATTATCATTACTAATACTACGCAAATTAGCACATAGAATATGGGATTCAATTTGAATTTTAAATTTCAAATATTATTCTCAATGTTATGGATATCTAACCAATTCACTATCGTTACCACTATTAATATCCAGATTTTATATAATTGAAATGAAGGCTAAACAGATAGATATAGATTGGTTAAAGGTCCAAAAAGTAAAGAGAACCAAAAGGAAGGACATGCATAAAATAAAATGGAAGGAAGGGACCGAAGTGTCATTTTGAAAAATATGGATAGAAGTGTCAATTAAAAAATTTAGGATCAAATTGTCATTTTGGAAAGGTAATGACATGTTTGTAATTTTGAGAGAAATCAAAGGCTATTTTGGTAATTTTGACCTAAATATTAGAAAATGACCCAGGACTAAAAAATAGAGAAAAATTTGCTGATACGTAATTGAAGCCTGGTAATGTTAAAATGATAAAAATAACATTTACGAGAATTTTGAAAGTTATTTAATAAACTTTTAGCGAAATACAATTATTTAAAATATCCAGATGCCTCAAATATATGATTTTGAAGTAAGAAAATAACTAAGAAATTATAGAAATTTATAAAATTGTTTCCAAGAGAAAGTTAGAAATAGTTTGTCGAAACAGAAAGAAAAGGCCCTGAAAACCCCCGAATTAGGGTTTTCATTTGAAAATTAATTAAAGGCTTTCAGGAAGGCAAATTGAGAAAAGAAAAATCATGGAGGTATCATATGAATTTTGGAAATTTTTAATGACTTTGCACTGATCAAGTGACCGGGGGATTCAGAACAAGAAATTGTGTAGGGTAGAAGTGAGAAAATAAGTTTGAAAGCAATAGGATTGAATTTGACAAAAGTTAAGGGCTTTTGAACCCCTTAAGGTTAATGCATTCTTCATGATTGTTTATTGATACCAAATGTTATAATGCATTATTCATGATTGTTTATTGATACCAAATGTATTATAATGATGTGTAGGAGTCATAAGTTCCAAGAGGAATTTTTAAAGTGCAAGAGGGCACCAACCAAGTTCAACAAAAACTAAGCACGCAAGGTAGCAAAGTTACTATCTCTTGCATTGATATTGTTATTGGTTGTTATTCATGAATTGTTGCCATGTTATATGTGACACCTCTTATTTTTCCCCTATATTCTCATATTAGATCACTTTTGAACCACTCTAGGGCCTTGGATAATTCAAATTGACTTTTTTAGTGAACTTGAAAATTTCAAAAACGTTGTTACTGTTCACTGGCCCATTTTCCAGATTTCTGGCCCAACTTTGAAAAATCATAGTTAATTCTAGAAAAATAGAAATTAAGTGGTTCCAATTTCTAAATTTAGCTTATTAAGTGATCTATAGGGGAAAATAATCATTGGCCTAAAAACTTACCCATTTGAATTAGTTTATTCCGAAAACGCGCACTGTTCAAATGGTCACTTTCAGTTTTTCCAGATTTTTCCCTTAATTTGGAAAATCATATCTCTTAAAGTACACATCCAAATTTCGCAAAATTTATATTAATTTAAAGCTTAGGATGTGTAGTATTTAACTGAAAATTTTCAGTTCAATCGGAGTTTGTTTGCTGTTTTTCATTGCCATGTGAAACAGATTAGTATTCAGGGCTTTTGGAACCCTTTAGCTTTGAAAATCAATTTTTCTTAAAAATCACCAAAACCTCTTTTTGGTTCATTAACCCACCTCTAGCATGCATGATTACTTTCTTACCATTCCTTGGCACTTCTAAGCCATTTCCATACATGCATCATCACACATATTCACATGCTACTTCAAGTAGAGGTTTAGGGGTTACATTCACAACAACTTCAAATAGAGTTTAACAACTCATTATATTTACAAAAAATTCATTCAAGTAAGAATCATCTTCACTCATTAATAACCTTTTCCTTACCCTTACTTGAGCTTCCACCTACATGGTTAGTTGGTGGGTAATGAGATTGGAATCCCAATAGCAAAACTAACTAATCAAAAACATTGTGAATGAGCATACCATAACTTTAAAGCAAGTGTATGATCATACAATATGTGACACATCAAAATACAATTTCATAATGCATATGGCCATAGCATCAAAGTCACATTTCATACACATATCATCCACTTCAATCATCATAAAAATTCATGCTTCATTCACAATCAATTTTCATAAAACATAAGTGGAGATTAGTAGTCTTGCTACCTTTTTAGCTTAGCTTCCCTTTTTACTTGAACTTTAAAGTTCTCTTTGATCACTTCCAAATGTGCTCTTGAAGGTCTCAAATGCCTAAAGATCATTTCATAATGTCCACATGAATATATAACCATCATAATGCAAGAAAACTTGCAAAAACGCAATAAAGCTTCATCTTGCATTTTCAAGACCCTTACAAGTTCAAACTTGATTTTTATGGCCTCTAATGCTTCTCAAATCCCTTCTTTATTTACACAAAACATCATTTTAGAGCCATTGGAAGCATTAGAATCATCAAAATCTCACTCCCTCTATTTCTTTCAAATTTTTGAAAAACTGAACAAAAAGGGAGGGTTTGGATTTTTCAACTTTTCATCATGGATTCTTGCATATTCATGCTCTCAAACCACTATCCATACATTATTGAACTCAAACACAAATCTTCCCTTTTCCATCCCAAACTGGATGGCACCCTGCACCTTCTAGGTTTAGGGTTTCGAAAATTCTTACATCAACACAAACAACCAACAACACACACCAAACTACTCTTTACTACTCAAGAAAGGACTTGCAACCTTTTACTACCTCAAAAGCCTTCTCTTTTTCATTTTCCAACCTTGAAACCCTAACTTTTCATCTTCAAAAAGAGGGCTTTGATCAAGGAAAATAACCACTAGAAAGATAGTAGAAGTTGCAAGGAGTAGAGAAATGGAAAGAGTTGGTTGCTTGGGTGTTTACCTTGTGGTTGTATGAGTTTTCTTCTTCCTCCTCTTGAGAGCTTGAAGGTGACGGTTTTGGAAGCTTGAGAGGATAGAAAAATCTGACCAAAAGAGAGAAGGAGAGTGACAGTTTTTGAGAGAAGAGAGAGGAGAGTTTGGCTTATATGAAAAGCCTCTCATAAAATGTGGGGTTGTGATTTAATCTTGGGGACCAAGTTTTGATTTACTTGGTTGTGGTTGTACCACTTGTCATGTGCTTATTGCTTAGCAAAAAGTGATTTCTAGCTTCTCCAAGACTTGGTTGAGCTAACTAGCTCCATTACTATCCAGTTACTTGATCCGGTTACAAGTACTTCGGTAAAGTAATTTTATTCGGGTAACTTCCTTTTTACTTTTCTGGAGATTTCCCTAGGCCTCCTTGCTTAGGTGGCGTCATTTCTCATTCCCAAGGCACTCCTGGGTTTTCCTCGTAATTCGTCAGGATTCCTCAATTCTGGCGGCCAATTTAACCTTAGGTCATGAAAAATTTCTAGAATTTTCCCTGATACTCCAGCTCTTTTCCGTTCCTCAAAATTCTTCCCGAATTTTCCGTAATTAATTTTCTAAGAAAATCCTTTTTTCCGGGGTTTTCAGGTACTTTTGTCCTCCGAACTAAGGAACTACCCTTACCGGATACTTGATAATAATTTTATTAAATACTTTAGGACCCAACTAAACTTTTCTTAGTTTGGGTCTCTGACGTTTGAGGACTCCTGCTATCTCAAATAATTATTTCTTGATCGTCTAGACCTCCAAAATTCCTTAATTACAAAAATGCCATTACTCTTTATATTTTGCCCATAATTACAAAAATGTCACTACCTTTCTACTTTCTCATAATTACCAAAATGCCATTCCTATTCTTACTCTTTCTTAATTCCAACTTTTCCTTGGTTGACTTTGACTTTTTGGTTAACTTTGACTTTTTAGTTGACTTTTGACCAAATTACCAAAATGTCATTATTTGATGACATTTCGTGCCCTGGGTCTTTTTCTTCAAAATGACCATTTTGCCCCTTAGTCATTTTTACTTAGAATTCTCAAGACTAGATGTTGGAAATTGTGCCCTATGGCCAATCATTGTACTCTCACATTATTTCTTTTAATGCATTCTCTCCATTTAATTATCATATGTTTTGCATATTTGTTGTGATAATTACATCCGTAGACGAATTATGAATATTGTCTTAAATGTCCCTGGTTGGTTGTCTATGCGGGAGCGTAGATAAGGTAAGACCATATGACTTTGATTAGGTATGGAGATACGAGTCAAAGTCATGGGCACTTGTAAGAGTACAAGGTGCTGGATCGACCCGCTATGAGAAAGCTACATAGATTAAGTCATTAGCTTATCTCATATGTGATCACATCACAATGCCCTTTTACCTAAGATCATCATGGATTCCTGCATGAAAGTCACTAAGCTTTGACCTAGTTAAAATTCACCTTTGACCGGGTGATGATAAAGGCTATAATTGGGCTTAAGGGTTTTCATGTGAAGGAATATGAGTGATCAAGATGGGATTTGTCCCTCACATTAGTCGAGAGATATTACTGGGCCCCTCAATGAGTGAGTCTGATAAATGTATGGCCATACTGTAACGAAAATTGGTTTTCATTTCGTTGATCAGACTACTCAAGGATCGAGAAAGTAATGGTTGGGAATAGGAGGATGACGTCATCCATACCTCATCTTTGACCGAGATATCGCGTGACAAAAGGGACGTGATGTGGTTGCATAAAAGGTTGTGTCATTTGGGTAGTCGTAATGTCTTGCTAGAGAATGCTTGCGACTTGCGGGCTTATGGTGAGATTAGCTCACTGCCAACTTTATATGGGTCTACAGGGTCGCACGCAAGAACAGCCCAACATAAGCTTTATTTATAGGGTTTATTCGAATTTTAAATATATATGTATGTTGAAATTCAAAATTGCTCAATATTATGTAAATAATATTTGTGTGTGTTAGTTTAATGTTTAATTTATTTGATAAATTAAATAACTAGCATTAATTTAATTTATAAAGATAAATTAAATTCGTTGGCTTAATATTTGGATTAATTAAATGGATATGATTTGATCAGATCAATTTAATCCAAATTGAGATTGCAGAATTCGAATTTCACATTTTGAATTTCAAGATTAGATCTTGAATATTGGAATTGCAAGATTAGATCTTGAATATCCTTTTTTGAATTTTGAATTGCAAGATTAGATCTTGAACATCCTTTTGAAATTCGAATTTCAAGATTGGATCTTGAATATCCTTTTGAAATTTCGGATTGCAAGATTAGATCTTGAATATCCTCTGAAATTTTAAATTGTGAGATTGGATCTTGAATATCCTTTTGAAAGTTCGGATTGCAAGATTAGATCTTAAATATCCTCTGAAATTTTGAATTGCAAGATTAGATCTTCAAATTCAAATTCGGATTTTTTTAAAGATTAATCTTAAATTATGATGCACTCCATGAGCTTTATAAATATGAGTGCTCGTGAACAGAAGAGGAATCTATTCTGAATTTGAATTCGCTCTTGAGCCACGAAACCCTAGAGAGAGAGTGAAACGAAGAGGCGCTAGCACGCTGCTATTATTGGAGAATGTTCACGTGGATACCGGTAGAGGGAGGTGATTGAAAGAACGTCGGCTCCTCATGATCAGAAGCAAGAGCGCGGAAGGTTGTGGAATCTGAAGAGATCCAAACGCAAAGGAAGGGACAATCTCAAAACGCAAAAGGTACGCCTTCATCTCCTCAATCTAAACGCCTTTGACGGATCCGTTTTTGGGATTAGAAAATTTTAAATTCCACTGCGTGTACGTTCTAATTCCAACACTAGGGACTTAGTCGATTATGATCTTTCTTGTCTGTAGGTATTTTCCTTTCTATTTTTCTTATCTATGGGCCTTAAATCATTTCGTACTTTATCAATTTGGCCTTTATTTCCACTAACGAAATTTGGGATATTACATTATATGTCAATTATGTGCTATGTGAACAAGTGATTTCTTATTTATAACATGCCATGGTTATGTATGAAGTGATTTAAGAGTGTTAGCAAAATATGTTCATGCATGCCTAGTTCGTAGTTTCATGATAATCATGCATATTAATGTATGAGATAGTGATTTTGCTATGGAGATTTCTATGAAATGTCACTCTCCAATAATAACATCCTTTAGGCTAAGGCTCAACCCAAGACAAGAGCAAGAGGGTGGAGATTTAGAAGTGGAGAAATGCAAGCATATATATGACACTACTAGACAAATGTGTATTGAGGTCGGTTAAGCATGAAACTAATGTCATAAGAGAGGCAGTGGGTTTTCTGTAATAAAAATGAAGTTCAGAAACAATTTGTCATCGGTTATTAATAATACTTGACACCTAAAGTGAAACATTCATTATAGACGTTGTCGGTTAGTCAAACCAAAGACCCCTTAATTGTTAACTTTAAGTCGTCTATTACTTTTTAACTGATGGCTATAGTTCTTCATCATAATTTTTAAATTTATGATATTAATCATCGGTTTATGAATTTTAACCGATGACTATAGTTATAAATGATAAAGACGGCACATATTATAAATGACAACGAAAAGGTCAATAATATCTACTTTGTACCTTTTATTCTCTTGGTTCACTGGTAGGTGTATGTTTATAACTTTCATAGATAACTCACCTAATCCCTTTTGTTTTTTCCTCAACTCTTCTTCCCCAATTCAACACCGCAGCCTCGCAACCATGTCTTCCTTGCGTATCATCTTCCCTTTACGAAGCACACTCACCATTACGTTTTTCCTTAGCTTCGAGTAGATGAAAGTTCATGCTTTGGGTTCTCAGATCCGTTACTCCTTGGCTTGTTAGCTTCATCTTCTCGAAATATTGGTGAGTTGGAGGTGTGGTGGTTTTTGTGTCATCTTCTCTTATGATAAGTAGCATCCTCGATATCCTCTTCAATATTATCATTTTCTTCCTTCACCCTTGCATTTCCCAAAACAGAGCTGGTTATTGTTTGCATGGGTTAGCTATTTGCATTTTGTTGAAACTTCCTGTTCTCCAGTGAGGGGTGTATATTTTGTAGGCTACCATTACAGAGTCTTAGTGTGTGACGTTGCTATATCTAACATGTTTTACTGTTTACAACAAGGGATTAAACTGAACGAACTTAGCTTGAGATCTTGTAAATGAAAAATGCCTTTGAATTAAGTTATTATATAGTAATGAGGTTATTATCCATGCTTCATCAAAAAGTAAAGAGGTTAAGAAACTATAATTTATGGCACAATTATAAATAGTGTGTTAATCATGCATTTTAAATTCATGGATTAACATAAAACATAATTGATATACTTCTGCACATAATGCCATTTGTGATTATCTTAAGTTAGTGTTTGAAGAAAACAGTAAGAAAATTAAGCAATGGTACGAAGAAAAGTATAAGATTGTTCCCTCAACACTAAAGCTATATATCACTCCATGTTCAAAGATGGTTATTGTTTGCTATATTTTCAAGCTTCATGTATGTTCCTATTTACTGTTTGCATCTTCAGAGTTGTTTTGTATCAGAGCTAATATCCGAGCACTTCACCAGAAAAAGAGAGCTAATATCCGAGCATGAGTTGTAAAACTTCTCTTCTAAAGTTTTATTACCCATTAGAGACCTTAACTAAACCATTAGAAACCATTAAAAGGACAAGAATTAATTAACTAAGTGACTCTAAAAGTTTTTTAAAATAATCACTATTCACTTGGTAAATTAAAAATTTTGGCCAACTTTGAAAATTTATAACTAATTTTAAAAAAATCCCAAACAAATGGTTTAAATCTCTAATTAAAACTTATTCAATTCTTTATGGAGAAAAAATATTTATTTGAGCAAATTAAAGCTCAAGCCTCCCCTTAAATCATGTGGAATTTCATTATTCATTTGGTCCTCTGAAATGTATCTTCACCATGGCCAACTTCTAACTTCGTTGTAGCGAAGTTTGTTGACCACACGAGAATTCCTCTTAGGTTACTTCATTGCGGTGAACTTCTCCAAACACAAAATTTTCTTTCTGAGCACTTTCACTGAGGCGAACTCTGCTACTGTCATTTTTTCTGTTTTTTAGCAGAATTTTGAAAATGCAAAACTTTATGCACAAAAGTCCAAATTTAGTAAAATAGGACTCCTTAGAAAGATTATAATACAATCATTTGCATAAAAAGTACATGGCCTTTGGACTTCATTTACTTATTTTAGCAATAAATGTCAATAGTGAGGGTGCTGGACTCTTTATTGTGATTTGCATGCTCAAACCTCTTTTCTTATGCCATTCACTTCATGATCAACTTTACTAGCATACATAGCACATATATACATCACGTAACACATAAATGCCAAAGAGTATAATATTTTCATACATTTATCCTCTAGAACACATGTATAAAACAACATGTACAAACTTTCAATTGTATGGGAAGCCATCCAACTTTCACTCTTGCACCTCTTTGCTTTTACCTTTTGAGCTTGTGCCTATGATTAGTCATTGGAAGGGTGAGATTTCAAAGAAATTCTAGTAGCAAGTTCCTCTAACTACCACATCAACATGCATGATTATTCAAATGTAAACTAACATGTTATGAAACAATTAACAAAACCTTACTCATATTATCACATTTGCACAAGGCCAAGACATCATTCCATAGCTACAACCATACACATTCACAAGCAAGAATTTACATGTATCCACCTTGTATTATGGAATTCAGATTTACATGTATCCATTTTAATACCCACTTGGTGACACTCATAAATTCTCATCAAATTTGGCAAAGTCATGATAAATGCTGGGGCTCCAAAATCAAGTGGTTTAAGCCTTTAATTTCAAACTCATGTAAATCTTTATGGGGAACATGTTATTATTTTGTCAAGTTCTTGCTTCATTATCCCAAAATAAATCATGGAACTTACACCATTCAATCAGATAGCAGATATAGAATTAAGAGGACTTTACTATAGCCAACTTGTCTCTTCATCACAACCAACTTCCTCAAAGCCATGAGAAAATCTCTCAGGTCCCTTTTCACTATAGCGCACTCCTTAAATCTTGAGAAGGGTTGCTCTCTGAAGCATTTTGTCACATCCATCTCTTGGCTTTGCCATAGCAAAACCATCATGTAAGCAGAAAATCATAACAACATAAAACTAGAAACTGATGCATATATTAATTCTAATAGCACCAAAGATTAGCGCTTAACATATTCATCATTCTTCATAAATGTCCCACAAAAAAGGGAATCTTTTTCTCACTCTCACCTTCCGCAAGTCGGAAGAATCAGGCATAGGCTTAGAAGAGAACAACAAAAAATTGCTTTCTGAAGTTGATGAACGCTATAAAAATACTGCTGAAGAAGCCATTATGGGGAGGGATAATATAAAGAAGGGATTTGACGAGGAGACAGATAGAGTGAAGTTGATTTTAGAGGTTGATGAAATGAAAAATAAAGTTGACAGACTCCCGCAGGTTTAGGAGAGCCGAGAAATGAAAGGGAAAAGATGATTCAGAGGAATGAGATGATGGAAAGTCGCGTGAAAACTTTAACGAAAGAGAAGGATGTACTGCAGGTAAGCCTTTTGAATACTCAATGAAACT
>JANTPZ010081567.1:3708-21280 GCA_025593235.1 Vachellia pachyceras | reverse complement strand
GGGAAATAAACTCTATCTAACGGCCACTTCATTCTTTCATCTATAAATACACCAAGCATTCATTACAGAGAGACAACTACTTCTTCTACGAGCATTAAAAGCATTCAGTTTGTTCCTCTGTAATATCATTCAATTTTCATTCTGAGCTTCATTTATTGCTATCAACTCTTTGAGAGAGATTCTTAAAGCAAAATCCTTTGTAAATTTGAAAGTTAATTCAAGGTTGGGACCTTGAATACATTGGGCTAGGATTTGGTCTGAAAGAAAAGAGAAAAACAGAGAGAGTGAGACTCTGTTTCTTTACGAATAGTAAGGGGGAGTGTGATTCTCCATTGTAAAAGGCTGTTGTGCCTGATTAGTTTGATTTAGTGGATTACGAAAGCTCAGAGGTGCTCTAAGGACTGGACGTAGGTCTGAAGGACCGAACTAGGATAAATCTGTTTTTTCATTCTCTCCTTCATCTCTCTGTTTCATCGTTTTTTTTAAATCTGTTCTGAAACTAAAATTTTTAAATAGACCAATTCACCCCCCTCTTGGTCTTTTCCTGCACTAACAAAAACCTGAGGACGAAAATGTTAATTAAGTTGCGAGTGAGTTAGCAGTAGGGTATAAATGTGGAGTGGATATATAGCCATATAGGTGGAAACCCAAAACAAGCTTTAACTTGACCTATTTTTTGTGTTGTAATTCTTACTTGCATGACTTAATGTGATCCGTATGAGGTCGGTCTATATAGCCTGAATTCCATAAAAAAAGGGGGAAATTTACAATCAGGCTCTAACAAATATCTTAAAGATTGGTAAAATTACCATTAGGTCCTAGCAGTAGCTGGTCCGGTTGTTATTGACGGCTGGTGAGATTATTAATGACAACCGAATCAGTTACTGCTGGAACTTGATGGTAATTTTATCAATCTTTATGACATTTTGTTCATTAATTCCTTTTTTTTGGACCTGATGTTAAATTTACCCCAGAAAAAAAATACTTTCTGATTAACCTGTATGATCAGTTTAACAGACTGCATGGATGTAGGTGGAACCATGGATAAATATGTAGAAGTTAGCCAGCCCAACATTTTCCATTAAGGATTCTCAATCTAAAGTTTTGGATCTGAGCTCAACACTTTTCCATGTCGTATTTTTAATACTATTAAAAAAAGACAGAACAGATTAAAACTGCTTCTCAATGAGCTGGATCTGACCTGTTTAGTAAACCAGACTTTCTAAGGAGCCTTAGCATGTACCAACAGCGTCTGTACCGTTTGACTTGTATAAACCCTAATTGTTTTAAGGAAATTAAATTACTTTAATTTTTTTTTCAATTTAGGCCTGTGCCAAACTAGTTAAGTGAGGAAAAAGTAATATATGCTACTGGTTTTTTTTCAATAAAAGCATTACATGGTCAGCAATTCAGCATGTGATTGTCCTGAATTAATCCATATCCATAATATTAGCTAGCCGTTCCAAATCTTTGGCTAGTCTGTATACTTCCTACAGAAAAAGAAACAAAAACTTTTAGATAAAAAAAACACAAACAAATAGGAAAGTGAGGTACTTTAATACATACCAAGATATTTGATGTTGCATATGCATGCCCTGCCTTCACCATTTTATGATAGCCAGGCCATTTTTATTGCCATGACAATAGTTAGGTATTTAAAACTTTTTACTAGTGCTTGACTTGATGAACCCCCTATAGGTTTGACAAAGGAGATCACAAAATATACCTATGAACTTACAAAATATACCTATACGGAAATTGATACATTCGCTTTAAAAATTCCTTCAAATGCTTCTCAACACATTTAATTTCATAGCACAGATATATACCACTAAATAAGATTCTACTTTATATAAAATAACATTTCCTTCATGACACAATACACTTCCAAGGTTCTCTTAGCAAGAAATAACGTCATATCTCTTTGATATAAGATTCCAGTTTAATTGATGCAATATTATAAAAAAAAAAGATTTCGGTTTATTTAATCTTCATTCAGTAACTTGTTAAAATTTTTTTGTTGGATTTTTTTAGCGAAGGTTAATTTCTTTGAATAAACAAAAAATACAAAAGAAAATCGACATGTCATTTCCTGAAAATGACTACACAATAAAATGCTCAGTAAGAGATGGAAGTGAACACCCCGCTTTTTTCTTTTTTTAACCAGCAAAAGGAACACCCTAATGAATACCCATCGTTCCTTCACGTAAACATTTAGACAAAAAGGATCATTTATCCCTACTGTTACGTGGATTCCTTGTTAAAAAACCAAAAAAAAAAACACACACTTCATTTATTTGATTGGACTAAACCTGATTTTGATCCTTACAATTCATTTTGATTTTGGTATTTTTATACCAAAATTTTAAAAATAATTATTTTTATCCCTCAAATTCACTTGTCTATAACTCTTTTAGTCCCTTTATTGTTCACCAATTTTGAATTTGATCTTTATACTTTAAATGAATCGTTGCTTTGGTTTATAAACTTAACGATGTTAATTAACGCCGTTAAATATCTAAACTTTTATAAAACTATAAAAACCAAAAGCATGTTTAAAACTTAAAAGACCAAAATAGAAAAGATAAAAAATTAAAAATTAAAAAAGCATGGGCTTAAAACTACGTGAGCAAGTCATAAAAGAACTGTTTCCACATTATCATATCCATTTACTAAATTATTTCACCATAATTAAGGGCTTGCTTAGCTAGCCCGTTGGGAGAACGACCATTGGGAAAAATGACTTTTGGGAGAATGAAAATTTTTTTTGGATAATCTGTTGGTAAAAATACAGTTACGTTTGGATAAATCGTTAGCCAAAATGACTTTTTGTAAAATGCATTTATGTTTGGATTGAAATTTGGAGAGGTTACTTTGAAATAAAAATTACTTAAAATGTTTTCAACTTAAAAAAATTACTTAAAATGGCATGAATATCATTAATACACATAATTATTTTGTAGTTTTGTAATTAAATTATTAAAAAAAGTAAATGATAAATTTGAAGGTAATGCAAAAATATTCATATTACATACATGTCAAATGATTACAAATATTACACAATTACTCCGATCGTAAAGCCTGTACAATCTGATCTCAAATTCTGTCACGTACGAGATTCATCTGTGTTGAAGAGGATGATACATTTGATGAAGACGCCTCACCTATGTCACCATCAGTGTCATCAAGATCAATACTTTCAGTTGCGGCTCTAACAAAATCTGCATCGGTTTTAGAGTTTCTCCTGATAAAATTATGTATGGCCATCATTACACAAACAATCAAACCGTGAGCGTCACCGGCGTTTTTTGAAGCTTGTCGAGCTGCGATCGTTGATGCCAGGGAGGAATGGATGCAAAGTAGAGGCTACGAACTGGTAGCTGTAGGCGCAATGGGGAGGAGGAGGACGAATGGGAGCAGAGTTATTAGGGGAAGGGAAAGTTGAGTCTCCAAGCTGGCAAGGAGATATAAGGCTGAGAGTTTCCTATAAGCGTACGGGAATAGTAGTAATGGAGAATCTCATAAGCACACGTACATCGCACTCATTTTGGATGAATGTCATTGCCTCATAACACCGTTCTGCAACAGTCGACCCAAACAAGAACTCATTTTGTTAGCCCAAAATGGCTTTTCCTAGCCTAACGGGCAAACCAAACAAGCCCTAAAACGTATCAGTAACACATTAAGCATATGAAGCTGCCCTTTGAATGTATTGCTGATGAAGGACTAACAAATCAAGATAATCAAAGGTTAAAGGGAAGGAGAAGTATCAAAATATTGAAGAGGAGCCTAGAAAAATAGAACATGTTTAAGGTAAATTATGGTGATGATAGTGAAATTATGCTTCACACCAAAATGATAACTGAAATTACTATTGTTACAGCTGTTACTAAGAAAGAAGCAATGGTGGTAGTTGAAGCTGATGGTGGCTTGTCTCTTACAGCCACCATAGAGCCATTAGTTACATTACGTGGAATTGTCAAGGCTTTAGGAAAGCCTTGACATTAAAAAAGCTCAAGGAGGAAACCGAAAGAAATCCCTTAGTGTGTGTTTTGTAACTCCGTTTGGAGTTGATTCCACGCAAATTAAGACAAAACTTCTCTCACATGCTTACCTCGGATCGTGTGAAATCATTCTCCTAACGGTTTTTCAAACGGGCACAAGTCATTCCTCTTATGGAAACAAGCAAGAGCAATATAAGAAAAGCAACAGAGCTTACTTTTGGATTATTGACCTCATCTGCAACATAAAATGAGTAAATTCCTCAGAATACATATGTCAATAATGTCCCAACCACTTTGATTTTGATAGTATGTCTTACTTTCATCCATAGAATACAAAGAATCAGAGGCCATCTTGATATTATGAAATCTATAATATTAGCCAAATGTTCCAAATCCTTTGCATAGCCTTTGTTCCCTACAAAAAAAATATTGGTTTAAAAAACATAAAAGAATTGAAGTAAAGAAATGAGTTATTTAACACATACAAGAATACTTGATGTTGTATATCCTGCCTTCACCATTTTCTATTATAGCTAGACCATTTTTGAAGTTACCATGATAATGGTTGGGGTAAAGCTTTATAAGTGATTTCATGAACCCCTACAAAATAAAAAAGAAGAATTACAAAATATTCTTATTAACTTACAAAATATATATACACGGAAAGTGGCATCCTTACTTCAATAATTTCTTCAAATGTATCTCAACGCATTTGCACTAATTACCTTCAATTCCGTGATACAAACATGTGTACACTTCAAGGGCTTCCTTACCAGAAAATGATGCAATATCACAATCGAGCTAACCTCTTGTCCTATAATATTTCCTTCACAAATTCCCTTCTTGTGGAAAGATCCTTTATGCATTTTATCATTTCCACCCACACTCTCTTTACCAATAAACTCGTTGCATTTTATCATTACATTTTATTTATTAGTATATTTTGAAAGATCCTCTATGTAAAGAGAGTGTGGGTGGAAATGATAAAATGCATAGAGGATTTTTCCACAAGAAGGTAATTTGTGAAGGAAAGATTATAGGACAAGAGGTCAAAGCGATTGTGATATTGCATCAAGAGAGCCCTTGAAATGTACTTTGTTGATGAAGAAAATGTGGTTTTAGAGGACAAGAAATATACTCTTAATGAATGAGTGGTACACATCTTTATATCACGGAATTGAAGGCGATTGGTGCAAATGCGTTTAAATACATTTGAATAAATTATTGAAGTAAGGATGCCACTTTATGTGTAGATATATTTTGTAAGTTAATAAGAATATTTTGTAATTCTTCTTTTTATATTTTGTAGGGGTTCATGAAATTATTTATAAAGCTTTACCTCAGCCACGATAACTTCAAAAATGGTCTAGTTGTAATAGAAAATGGTGAAGGCAGGATATACAACATCAAGTATCCTTGTATGTGTTAAATAACTCATTTCTTTATTTCGATTCTTTTATGTTTTTTAAAGCAATATTTTTTTTGTAGGGAACAAAGACTATGCAAAGGATTTGGAACGTCTGGCTAATATTATAGATTTGATAATATCAAGATGAACTCATGATTCTTTGGATTCTATGGATGAAAGTAAGACATACTATCAAAATCAAAGTGGTTGGGACATTATCGACATACATATTCTAAGGAATTTACTCATTTTACATTGCAGATGAGGTCAATAATCCAAAAGTAAGCTTTGTTGCTTTTCTTATATTGCTCTTGCTTGTTTCCATAAGAGGAATGATTTGTGCCTGTTTAGAAAACCGTTGGGAGAATGATTTCACACAATCCGAGGTAAGTATGTGAGAAAAGTTTTGTCTCAATTTGCGTAGAATCAACTCCAAACGGAGTTACAAAACACGCACTAAGTGATTTCTTTCGCTTTCCTCCCTGAGCTTTTCAATGATAAACACGCACTACGTATTGGTATATTTTGAAAGATCCTCTATGCATTTTATTATTTTCACCCACACTCTCTTTGCCACAACCCGCCAAGGCAACGAGTTGCAAAACTGCAACCCCAGCCCCCCATGGGTTTAACAAAGGAGATTAGAAAATATACCTATTAACTTACAAAATATAGCAATGCCGAAATCGATACATTCACTTTAAAAATTCCTTCAAATGATTCTCAATGCATTTCTACCAATCACATTTAATTTCATAACACAGATATAGACCATTAATTAAGAGTCAGTACACTTCCAAGGTTCTCTTATCAAGAAATAACAGCATATCTCTTTGGTATAAGCCTAATATATTATTAGAAAAATGTAAAACAATATAGTTGGTCTCCTGTTCTATGATTTTTCCTTCATAAAATACCTTGTGAAAAAAGTCCTATATGAATTTTATCATTGTCATTCACACCCTCTTTACAAATAGAATACTAAGTTAATATTTGTTTTTATTTTTTCTATAAAAAGAAAAGAAAATAGATAAAAATGAGAAATTTGTAATAAAAAGGAAGAAAAGAGGAGACTGATGAGAGAAAATGAAGACGGGAGAGAACCGGAATGGGAAGAGCTCCATAATATAAATTATAGTTTCTCCCCTCCTCTTCTCTTTTTTGTTCATTCTATCCTTTTTTTGTTTGTTCTCTCTGTTCTCTTTTCTCTTCCCTTCAATTCTACTATAAATTTATCATTTTTAATTACTTTCTTTTTTTTACAGAAAATAAAAACAATTCTTAACTCAGCATTATATCTGTAAAGAGATTATGGATGACAATAATAAAATTCATACAGGATATTTTCACAAGAAGGTACTTTATAAAGAAAAATTAGAGAACAAGAAGTCAACTCTATTGTTTTTTTAGTTTTCTAATAATTTATAAGCATTGTATCAAAGAGACATGACGTTATTTTTGTTAAAAGAAACTTTAGAAATGTACTGTGTCGATGAAGATTATGTTATTTTAGAGGACATAAATTACACTATTAATAAATGGTACATATTCCAGTATAATGAAATAAAAAAATATAGACAGAAATTAGTTGAGGTGTATTTGAAGAAATTTAAAGCATATACAACTTTCGACGTAGGGTCATTTTGTAGAAAATATGTATACTTTGTAATCTTTATTTGTTTATATCTGTCCATCTAATTTTCTTGACTACTTTCCAACATGCCACATTCAGGAGTATTTGGAATACCATTACGGCTAAATGGAAATAGAACTGAAATGGAAGTTAAGGAATACAGAAAACATACCCCAAAAATATAGAGCTTAGTGGAAGAAGGCGGAGGTCGGAAGAGGAAGACAATCAACGCAACAACGCACCCATAAGATGCTAAACCCCAGGACACCGGCGGAAATCTTGAAGAAGGAGAAGCTCAGAGGAAGAAGATGAAGCTTGGCGAAACTCCATCACACAACCCATCACGAACCACGGTCGGAGCTGAAAGCTTTTACTGTTAGGGCTAATAATGAGAGGGGAGGGAATTGCATTATTGTGCCCTAATCGCACATTTTCTCACAAACTAACCAAGTAAGATGAAGAGAGAAAATTACCTGTCAAATCGGCTTCTCATGTGATGGAAGAACTACTGAAACCGCTCACATTGGTTTCCTTCAGCTCACCAGTTAAGGTCCTTGAAAATGCCTCTTCAAGCTCGCGAGTACGTCGGCAGCCTCTCCTGTGCAGCCCTCCCTGAAGGACGCAAACACATTCATGGATGAGTTCCACGTACATGCAGATCCACCGCACCGCTGTATGCCTTAAACACCATCCACTACCCTCGAATAGCTCCTTAGTGCTTGATAGAAAGAGAAACAGAGGGAGTGAAGTGTGCTACGGTGAGAATGAGGTAAGTGGGGATGTGTTGCAGTGAGATTGCTTCTTTCTTAAAGGCAGGTGGCTGACCTCTCAGTATTAATGGATCCTCCTTTCTTTCATGGAGTTGCTGCCTACGTTAAAAGAGTGATGCAGACTCTCATTTCCAAAGAATAGCATGAAAAGGGGAAACCGTGTTTATTATGAATATGTTATTAAATGTGATGCACAGTCATTAAATGTTTGTATGGTACTTTTTGTATTATTATGAATATGTTAACTTGGTTCATGGAAAGAAGAAGGAAAGGCTCATGGCAAGGCAAAAAAACAAATGAGGATTCTAGCGAAGCAAGCAACATTTAGTATAATCTAATTAATTTCTCCAAGCAAGACTTTGAATCATAATAGTATGTTCGTATATAACTGATGAGATTACTAATGATTGCTTCCTGCTGTGACACGTCACACTTACATTATTTTGGCTGGATAAGTAGTAGGTGGCTTGGAAAGAAATTTGTGTGGTTCTCTCGACTTGTCTGTGTTAAAAAGTCTCAAAAATTAATGTCTCTATTATCATGTTGGGTTTTGTTTTCTAGGCTTATTCATTGGTGTGTGGTTGACAACAACTTTTTGGAATTAAAATGCATTTTGAATCTAAAAGTCCGTTAGCTTACAGACACTACTATTTCATAACTCATTTTTTCAAAATACTACATTCTGAGCAAAAAACTCTTTTTTAAAAAATAAATACACTCTGAATCCAAACATAAATGCATTTTGGACAAAATGCATTCTCCCAACGATTTTTCAAACAGTAGTTTAATATGCTTGGTTATGATTTATGAGATTATAATCTCTCAGTGTGTGTGGCTTATAGGTACTTGGTTTCATGCAACGATATTGGTTTTGTCTTTTGCAATGAGTAAACCTTTTAACCAAGAATGCTCATAAGGGCTAATACAATTCCGTGTTTGGCTCCGTTGCTCCAATCTGCGCAGGTCAATCAATATGCACGTGAAAGAAGAAAATATAGTTGGATTACTAGTATTCACTAACATCAGATCATGGCTTCAAATTTATAAATCTTTGATGAACAACCTCAGCATGTTTGAATAGAAACAATGCATCCCCATGCTTATTTACCTCCTTTTTTGGTTCCACTTTTTCACCAACTTCAAAACTCTCTCTCTCTCTCTCTCTCTCTCCGTTAACTTGACCGTTGAAATTACGTTGGGCCCCTCTTCTTGGCTAACTGTCTTCTCCACATTTTTTCCCTCCATTGGTACGCAGGCTCCTTATTCTTGCAATTCTCTCCTTTTTCTGGACAGCATCGATACGCGTGCGAGCAGTATGATCAAAGCACCAATCGTCTCACTTAGAAAACCCACCAGCTTTTCCTTGTTGCTTTTGTCCGTATCTGGCTTTGCTTGTCCTTGCTCTGAAACCACTCTTAGCTTTCATCCAGTAGCCATAACTGCTGCATCAATGAAATGGATTCTTTCTTTCTTTCATGGAGTTGCTACCTGCGTTGAAGAGTGATGCAGAATCTCACCTTCCAAACATAGCATGGAAAGGGTAAAACGTGTTTACGTGATGCACAGTCATTAAATGTTTGTATGGTACTATTTGTATTATTATCAATATGTCAACTTGGAACCGTACAGGAGCTGCCTCCAAAACCTTTTCTGGAAGAGTTCATGATTTAATTAAAGGAAATGGAGTTGATGTTCTAATGTCTTGGAGGCTCGTGTTAGATGAGAGAAGGATTGTAGAATCATTCGAAAGCTGGGTTTTGATAATTGGATCAAGCTTGAATGTAAAGTTGAAGCTTGAATGTAAAGTCAATGATAATTGGATCAAATGCAAAGTTGAAGCCATATGGAGAAGCCCCGCGGTGATCTGCTTAAATATTTGTTGAAAAACTATTATATTTTTATTATAAGTGACTAACTATTATTCTATACTATTAATTTTATCTATTGTTTTAAATAATGTGTTTTTGCCCCTTAAATTGCAATATATGGTGGAGCTTTCTAGTTCCACCTTCTGATGGCCAATGTAAAATTGTGCGTGAAGTCATCAACGAAGAAACACTCACAGATAAACGAGGAAAGCGTATCCTTAGAGTGGGAAGCATGAAATGATTTAATTTCGATATATGAAATATAAAATTAAGTTTTGTTAATTCTCAGTATATTCTTTTACCAAAGTAATATTCTTTTTTCACCCCATCAGAGAAATATTCTCAAGGGAAAATTACAATAGATCCTAATAAAAAGAATTAATGAACAAAAGATTCAAAAAATTGATAAAATTACCACCAGGTCCTAGAAGTAACTGGCATGGTTGTTATTGACGATTAATAAGGTTGTTAGTAACAAGTTGACTAGCTACTATTGAAACCTAATAGTAATTTTGCCAATCTTTAGAACCTTTTATTCATTAATTTCTCTATTTAGGACTTGATTGTAAATTTTTCTTAATATATAGACATTATCTCTTTTTTATAAAGAAGAATTGGATAATGTACAATACACCTATTTATGAGGCATGCAAGGATCATGACACTAGAAAGTTTTTTGAACAAATAATAATTTATGGAGCACGAAAGCTCTTGTATGGTCCCCTGCCACTACACCTCCTATTCTTTTTTTAATTAATAAAACTAACTAAATTATTTAAAAGTACTTATTTTATATTTATGTGTATACTTACATTATATATTGATTTATAAGTTATTAGTTGGGAGAAAAAAGCACAACTAATAAGTGCACGGTTAAACTATAAAAGGCAAAAAGCTCTCTAGTAAAGATGAACATGCAAAAGCACGATATTTTCTTTATTAGTAAATAATTAACATTATTAACAAGAGTAAACGTTGTTCAAATTTTATAGGTTTTTCATAAAAAAATTATGCAAAAGAATAACTCAACATATGCAATATTTTTAAAATTGGTTTTTTAAATTATTACACTTCAAAATACATCGACCAGAAAATTAATGTATACCATCACTAGCTTCATGATATGCCTTCCCTCTAATTTATAATTGGCTTCTGGGTGTGTTTATATTTATAATAAGTGTTCAATAAGAGAGATATCATAAATGATATCACCATTTTATATTTTGGATCTTAATTTAACTGACTATATGTTTATATTTTATATTTTTAACTTCTACGTAAAAAAAGGAATGAATAATGAAAACTTTGAAATATTCAATCCAATACAAACATAAGAATTTAGCTGACGGTAAAGCAAAATCTGAAATGCAAAGACAATACACAGACTCTTCACAAATGGGTAATATGTAAGTTCGGGCTAGCTAGGACTTACGCCACTACAGATATATGAAATGTCATGCGTTATTAGTTTAAGATTAAAAATGTTGGTTGTTTATGTTATTTACACATGAACCTTGAGATGATAGAAAGGAATGATAAGTTGATATAACTGCTGCACTCATCAAGCATACATAATATGCGAAAAACCTAAAACTTGAGTACATGAATCATGATGTTCTTTTTTTTTTCAGCACTACATAATCAATTTGTATTGCAAACTTTTTCATAGGATTAACTTATGGTTATCGATCATATTCTCTTTCTCGACTTGGGGAGCTGTATTTACAGTAAAATGTTACATAGCCTAGACAACCAAATGTAGTCAAGTCAATTAATGCTCAATTTTAAGTATAAGCTGAAATACACACACACACACACACACACACAAGTCTCCCAGATATATGCAAACCACAAAGTTGAACTACTATATAACACATTCAAGCCTGAGTCTTTCCACCATTCACAAAGGCAACAAGGTTCTTGCACTTCTTCAAATAGTCTGGACTATTTCAATCATACTACCAATTGAGTCAGAATAAGAAAATGTTGTCGGAGTTCATGGTGCGAGGGAAGGGAAAATTTGTTTGAGTTGGATTTTTTTTAAAAAAATAGAGCAGTGGGGTTCAAAATTCTTACTTGATTTTTCTTATATTTTTACCATATATCATGTCTTTATTAAAATTTTATAACCCCACAGTATCAAAGTATCGGAGGGAGTATTACATAGCAGCTGATATTATGGATCAGGAAAAAGTGATAATCTAGTGAATGCGAGATTAGGAGACCTACACTTCAAAGCAACAATTTTCAAGAGTATTTTTTTGACGGTGGGCAATCAATCCGCAAAACGTTAGATCTTGCAGGATGAAGAGGATTCATTTTTTTTTTTTTGTGACTGAGAGATTTGTAAATTTGTAGATGTATTAAAATTCGACTGAAATTTTATCAATAAATTCAAAAGAATATTATTGAAATTTATTGTCTTTGACTAAAATTATTTTAAACTATTTAATAATTTTTAGAGATACTAATCACCATTATAAAAGGTGAGTAAAAATTCAAATCAAATTTAACAACAAATACAACTATCAAATTTACCAACAAATACAACTTTTTATGATCTTAATTTATTCACTTTGGTATTTTTTTTTTTAAATTGTCATGACAATTTCTTCTTGAGAAATTGTGCAGAACGTGGGGTTTTGATATCTAGTTTCATTGAGATGGTGGGGTAGCCACGAGCCACCCCCCATTTAGTTTGTTATTTATTTATTTATTTTCCATTTTTATTATTGTTTTATAACTTTTCCTCCATTCTCCTGAAATTGGAATGTATTTTGTTCAAATAAAATTTTCATAACATTTAAATAATTATAATATGTCATTTCCTAGAAAAATGTTTTTATTCAATTTCATCTAACTTGATCAGTTCTCTCTTCAGTCAAATTTTACTTTATTTTTAGGAAAGTCTCATTACTTAAATAACTCATAACTCACAAGGTTAGTGGGATGTAAACACTTCTCCAAGCTTTTTAAAGCATGAAAACGTGCATCATGTCATGGTCCACTCTAGATGTACCTGAAAATCTCTAGAATTCTCTTGTAAATATTTGAGTATTCCATAATATTCTAGAATTCTCTATATTCTTCCACACTTGTATGGTATCTATATATTTTAGAGGATAATTCTATAACTTAGATATTTTAGAAGAGAATTTTGGAATATTGATATAAATCGTTAGATCGAATAAATCTCTTCCGTCTATTGAGGAGATGGAGTAGTATTTAAATCTCTACCGTCTATTGAGGAGGTGGAGTAGTATAAATATCCCTTGGAGGTTCATTAGCAAGCATCAAGCATTCTTCAAGCAATATAGAAGCATTCTTCCACTCCTTCTCTCGCTAGTTTCTCTCTCTCTCTCATCTTCCTTAGTTTCCGCGGCTAAGTCAAGATCTAAAAAGTTTACTAGTAAGTTCTAAGCCTGAGCTTTGTTGAAGCTTGATAGGCCAATCAGTATTGGTCAAGTTTATTAAAGCATTCTTAATGGCTATAAACAAATGAAATTAATCAAAACTGACTCTTGACAACAAAATTATTGGAATTCGTTTACCAGGAGTGCAAGTCATACGTTATTTAGTTTTCTCATTTATTTATTTGAATAGTAATTTCTAAGGAAAGAGATGGGTATTTTTTTAATTTTTATTTTATTCTAAAAGGTTAATAAAAAAAATTTGAACAAGTTGTTAAATTATAATAATTGAAATATTTTATAATATTCTATCATAATTAAGCTATGGAGTGTACGACTCTGCATCAGCATTATCAATTCAAATTCAACTTGAAAAAGTCAATCTCATAAGATCATGGATTTTGGTGGTTAAATTTTCATTAGAAATGCCTTCCTCTTTTAATATTATTCATGGCTCTAAGTTATAGTTATATACTTTTATTCTATATGTACCGTAGAAGAATCAAAAGTGGGAAAATAGAGAAGAAATATTTATTGAAGATTTAACGAATAATCTGATCCATCATTCCTTAGGTATGTCTATTCAGAGAAATCTCTTCAACACAAGGAAAAAAAAATCTACTTTTAACAGTGATTTTTATTGTCAGCCTCTTTGTGACAGAAAAGAGGTTTGTTGTGATTTGCGGCTTGTGAGAAATGGAGCAGGTTCTATAAAAAAGAAAGGGAGTAGGATGATGTAATCAACGGTCGGGATGAGAGCACAGGTTTGCTGGAAGGATATAACGGTCATTTCACTTTGAACATATTAATTAAAATCTGTATCTCAAATGCATGGGTATATCAAACAAACTTTTAACCCTCTTCTATTTTCATGAAAAATCTTCCGTGGTACACATAACATTATGAAATCCATGATATTAGCTGGCATTTCCAAATTCTTTGGGTAGTCTGTATACATCCTACCGAAAAAGAAACAAAAACTTTTAGATTAAAAAACATAAAAGAATAAAAAAAAAGAAAAGTGGGTATTTTAATACATAACAAGATACTTGATGTTGCATATCCTTCCTTAACCATTTGATGATAGCCAAGCTATTTTTATTGCCATGACAATGGTTAGGTTAAAACTTTATGAGTGACTTGATGAATCCCCTAGTGGTTTAACAAAGGTAATTACAAAATATACCTATTAACTTACGAAATTCACTTTAAGAATTTATTCAAATGCTTCTCAACGCATTTCTATCAAACACATTTAAATTTCATAACACAAATATATATATCACTAATTAAGATATTGTACTTTATGACATTTAAAATAACATTTCATTCATTGACGGTACACTTCCAAGGTTCTTTGGTATAAGAAATAACATCATATCTCTTTGGTGTAAGGTTAATATATTATTAGAAAAATGTAAAACAATAGAGTAGATCTCATGTTCTATGATCTTTGCTTCATAAAATAACTTGTGAAAAAATCTTCTATGAATTTTATCATTATCATTCACATCATCTTTACAAATAGAATATTGAGTTAATAATTTTTTTATTTTCTATAAGAAGAAAAGAAAATAGGTAAAAATGAGAAATTTGTAATAGAAAGGACGAAAAGATGAGACTAAGGAGAGAAAATGATATAATGAAGAGAACTAGAACAAAAGGAGGAGGAAGAGCAAAGAAGAGCTCCATAATATAGATTAAAGTCCCCCTTTTCTTCTCTTTTGTGTTCATTCTATCTTTTTTCCCTCTGTTGTCTCTTCTCTTTCCTTCAATTCTATTATAAATTTATCATTTTTAATTACTTTCATTTTCTACAAAAAAAACAATTCTTAACTCAATTTTCCATTTGTAAAAAGAGTATGGATGGAAATGATAAAATTCACAGAGGATTTTTCCACAAGGTATTTTATGAAGGAAAATCATAGATGATATATATCTCTATATAATGAAATTAAAAATGATAGACAGATGTTAGCTGAGATGTATTAGAAGAAATTTATAACATATACAACTTTCCACGTACGATAATTTTGTAAATAATAAGTATTCTTTGTGATCTTTCTTTGTTTTATATACCTTGTAGGTGTTCATCGAGTCATTAATAAACCTATATCCTAATCATTGACATGCCAATTTGGGAAATGTCAGGTGGTGGATTATGTAGAGGGCTATTGGGATTGGACAGAATCAAACCTTGTGTGGAAGAGGATGTAGAAGCTGCAAATACCGGAGAGAGAGAGTAGTGAAATTACAGTGAACTTGTTAGGAGCAATATTAATATTAATGGTAAAACATTGCTATTATATTTATTATCCCTCTCTCTCCACAACTGAAGCCGCCGCTCCTGTGCCTCGAGCTCACCAGCAAGATCGTCCTTGAAAATGCCTCTTCAAGCTCGCGAGTACGTCGGCAGCCTCTCCAGCGCAGCCCTCCCTGAGCGACGCAAACTCATTCTTGGATGAGTTCCACAGGCAGATCCACCGCACCTCTGTATGCCTTAAACACCACCCACCTTAGTGTGGTGTTTAAAAGAAAGAGAAACAGAGGGAGTGAAGAGTGCTACGGTGGGAATGAGGTGGTGTGGGTGTGTTGCGGTGAGAGTGTTTCTTTCTTAATTTAAAAGGCGGCTGGCTGACCTCTCATTATTAATGGATCCTTTATTCTTTCATGGAGTTGCTGCTGCCTGCTTTAAAAGAGTGATGCAGACTCTCTTCTCCAAAGAATAGCATGAAAAGGGTAAAACGTGATTACAGAGAGCCATTCAATTTTTGTTTTATAATACTTCCTTGTAACCTTTTGCCTTCTTATTTCTTGTCTGACAGATCACATAACTTCCCCATGCTTATTTACCTCCATTTTGGTTCCACTTTTTTCATCACCAACTTCAAAACTCTCTCTTCATTATTAATATGACCGTTGAAATCACGTTGGGCCTCCTCCTCTTGGCTAACTGTCTTCTCCTCCTTTTTCCCTCCATTGGTACGCAGGCTCCTTATTCTTGCAATTCTCATCTTTTTTCTGGACAGCATCGATACGCGTGGGAACAGTATGCCAAAGCTCCTTACCTCCTTTCTTAGTTCCACTTTTTGCTTTCTGTCCGGCTTTGCTTGTCCTTCATCTAAAACTGCTCTTAGTCTTAGCTTTCATCCAGTAGCCAAAATTGCTGCATTAAAGAAATGGATTATTTCTTTCTTTCATGGAGTTGCTACCTGCGTTAAAGAGTTATGCAGACTCTCACCTTCCACGCATAGCATGAAAAGGGTAAAACGTGTTTACGTGATGCACAGTCATTGAATGTTTGTTTGGTACTATTTGTATTATTATGAATACGTCCGTAGAGGAGCTGCCTCCAAAACCTTTTCTGAAGAGTTAATGCTTTAATTAAGGGAAATGGAGTTAATGCTCGTGTTAGATGAGAGAAGGATGGCAGAAATAGAATCATTCGAAAGCTGGATTTTGATAATTGGATCAAATGCAAAGTTGCAGCCATATGGAGAAGCCCCATGTACGGTGACCTCTTTAAATATTTGTTGACCAACCATTATTCCATACTATTAATTTTATCTATTGTTTTACATAATATGTTTCCCCCCTTAAATTGCAATATACGGTGGAGTTTTTTAGTTCCAACTTCTGATGGCCAATGTAAAATTGTGCATGAAGTCATCAACGAAGAAACACTCACAGATAAACGAGGAGAGCTTATCCATGGAGCGGGAAGCATGCCATAATTTAATTTCGATATATGAAATATAAAATTAAGTTTTATTATTCTCAGAATATTCTTTTACCAAATTAATATTCTTTTTTTCATTTCATCAGAGTAGTACTCTTAATATATAAGCATTATCTCTTTTTTATAAATAAAAATTGGGTAATGTACAATGCACCTATTTATGAGGCATGCAGGGATCATGACACTAGAAAGTTTTTTGAACAAATAACAATTTTTGAAGTTCGAGAGCTTTTGTATGGTCCCCAACCCCTCTCTCTTCAATATTTTTTAATTAAAAAAATTGACTAAATCATTTAAAAGTAGTTATTTATATATATACTTCTATTATATATTAATTTATAAGTTATTAGTTAGGAAAAAAATCACAATCAGGGCTAAATTATAAATGGCAAAAAGCTCTATGCATCAACTCAATCACATTCTTCCCCTTTCCCATTTTCATGATTCCACAATTCCCTCTTTTTTGAAATTATTTCCCTCTTCTTTTTTACAAATTTAAATTATACATTTTAATATATCAATTGACATTAAGTGAAAAAAAATCATAAAAGATAACCATCAATTATAAAAGGTGTAAATTAATTTATATTACACATAACTAAAATATAAATTAATATATAAGGACCTTGTCTTAAACAAAAAAAAATAAGCATTAAAAAATATCTCTCCTCTCACCAAACCAAACAAGTAACCATCACCCCCCCCCCCCCCCCCCCCCCCCCCCCCCCCCCCCCCCCCCC
>JANTPZ010081534.1:6651-26242 GCA_025593235.1 Vachellia pachyceras | reverse complement strand
CTGGTTGTTTGCATAGTGGTTGAACTCAAAGAAAGGAACAACGTTATGAGCATTGGAAATGAGCAAAGGATGATTATTTTGTGAGGGAGGGAAACGATTGCGATTAACAATGGCAAAAGTAAGGGCTTTCAACCAAGTAGTGCCAGATTTTGGTAAAGAAGCTATAATAATATCACTTTGTTTTGCTTGGAAGTGCTTTTGAAAAGAGATAATGGCTTGGATTCGAGCTGGTGGATACCAAATATCTTGGTAGAGATAAAGGTATGGGAAGTCCCAACCCTTCTCTTTTGGGAGAGAAAGAAGCAGCTCCTTACATTCTTGGCTAAGCTTTTCATATTCTTCAACTTCAGCTTCATTTTCAAACTCAATCTTTGAATGGGATGTTGTGAAGCTTGTAAAAGAAGTTGCAGCCATTGGAACTCCGGTGAAAGATTAACAAGTGATCATGGGCATTTGAACAATTCGCCCACGAGCTGCATTTGTTAATTTATAGGGCAATTAGCCACTGATTTCTGCAATTATTGGTAGATGATGTGATCTGTATTAGAATATGAAGAAGTCGCACGTGGATTAGTTAAAGAAGTGATGAAAGAGTTAAAGAAGAGATTAAAGGTTCAAACCATTAACTCCCTTAAAATATATTATAAAAAGATGCCTTCTAATTTAAAGTTATATTGAAATACTCTAATATGTTCTTTTTATAGATAATAATTTCTCAAATCACACAAAATAAACTCGCCGTTAAAATTTGTTAAAATCAATTAATGTGTAACAGAAATAACATTTTTTACTCTAAAATACCATTATTTATGAAGATGATAAGTTAGAAAAAAGATGGGAAAGGGTGGATGGGAAAAAATTGAGATAGATACAAATAATTTGGGTAAAATGGAAAAACTGCATTTATTATGAATATTATGTGGATATATGTATCTTTCATAAGCTCCCATTATCTTTTGTATCATCTATTTTCTCCTGTAATGATAGAATTGATTTACTATAATATTTTAAAGTTATACTTATAAATATAAAGAATCAGAAGTACCACTAACTCTTTCGATATAGTGAATTAGAGCTCTTTTCTCTTGCTCTTTCATCTTCTCCTTAATTTCATAACATGTTATTACCGTAAATCCCTAACCAAACAGTAACTCAAGCTACTTTGCTGCGTTCGATTATGCCTACTGGTACGCTTCTCTTTCCTGTCCCTTATTGTTTTTGCCATTACTTTGATATTTGATGATCTTTCCTGTCCTTTATTGATTTTTGCCTTTAATTTCACCCTGTCCTCCTTTTACCTTTTTCGGCCAATCAACACCTTTTACTTCATTCATCGTTTCTTGATTTAATATAAATAACAATAATAATAATAATTGAAGTACACTTTTTGGGCTTTTCAAATATTGCACAATTTTTAAAATTTCTTTCTTATTTTGATTGAGTCAATGTTGCACTTCAATATTAAAAGAATAATACAGAATGATTGTGGATTAAATATGCTTTTGAAATTTATCTTTATATGATCATGTGTACTGATCTCACATGGGACAGAAAAAAAAAACTTTCGTTTGAGGAATCCATAAAAGAGATCAGAAAAGATTAAAAAAAAGGTTTCCAAAATTTATTTTGTGATTTTGAGCCTTCTTCGGCAAATCTTTTTGTGTACATATACACATTAATCTGTCTATGTCAATGTGATGCGCGCGCGCGCGCATTTATGTATATGAATCTCTGTGTGAATCTTCGCGTGTGTATATTAAATTATTCAAATCGGTCGATTTTCAATGTTTAAAAAATTGTTTTCTCACTTGTCGTGGCAGATCAAGGTTTATGCATGCAAATCTTTTTAATGACTCTACACTATCATCGGCTAAGTGCCCCATGCTCTCATAGAGTTCGGCAAATATTACGATTTCTGATCCATCTCTTTATTTTATAATATCTACAAAATAAAATAAATATAAATAGATTTTGTAGAAATATTTTTTCTAATAGTCAGATCTAGGGGGAGTTGTATAAACTAAACCAAATAGAAATTAAGTATCCACAAATGTGATATAATATATAAAAAATCTACATCTATTGGGTTATAAAATATCTCTCACTCAAACACGATAATTGGACTTGATGGCTTTCGAGGGAAAAGAGAGTGGATATTTAGATTAGTGATAAAAGCTACTTTTAAAACATAATTTACGGAATTTTCATATTTATTGGCTTGGCATGCTGTGTTCATCTCTGTGTTTGGCTAAAGTTGATTCTATCCATGAAAAGTATTTTTAAAAGTTAATGTTTTTATAATAAAATTGACTTGTTTGGCCAAAAAAATAAGTATTTTTAGCAATATTAACATAATAAAGATTTGGTAGTAATTGAATTGTACTCTTTATATTGTTAATCCTTCATACTCATAAAATACGAACAGATATGCTTTAGATTGCACATGAATAATTTTGAAACAATTTAGTTCAAGAAAATTATTGAGAGAAAAAATTCTTATATAAACCGGATAATGTGAGAAGCATTAAGGCCATCAGTTTATGCCTGTGGGATGAATTTTGACCACTAAAAGTGTACTTGAATATATATTTACTTTGTTGACTCCCAAACTGGGTTAAGGTAAACTTGATAAAGTTGTTAGGAGCATATGTGTGTGAGAGAGAGAGAGCACCACAAAAAAAAAGGTCATTTAGCGACGTAAAAGTTCATCATTAAATGGCTATTTTCTATTAGAAAATTTCCATTTAACGGTGGAAAATATTAGTAACCCTCGTTTTAGTGATAGAAAATAGCCATTTAGCGACAGATTTTCTGATGCTAAATGGTATTTTCTGGTAGTGGAGAGAGAGAGAGAGAGAGGTTTGTTGGGAGACTTGAAGTTAAACACGTGAGATGTGTTGCAAAAAGCTTGTTAATTATGACAAACAATTTGGAATAATTTAAAAAAAACTAAACTTAGATTTCTCCGCCAACGGAAACCTCCATGATTATCTTAATTTCACCAACAACTAAATTAGACTAAAATCATTTTTCTTTAATTTGAAAGAAATTCGTCCTTAAGGTCCTTTCAATTATTCAACTAAAATATGTGTAGCAATCTCGATCAGTACGGAGCTGTGGGTTACTGATTACTGTGCTCGTCCTTTCCATTATTTTGATATGAACAGCAGAAGTTGGATTATTAACACGCAGCGATGGGGACATGTTACCAAAAACAAGTTGGATAAGATTGGTAGAAGTTTAACAAGTGAGTGGAAACAACGTGAGTGACTTCATAAAGTTAACAAAACCTTGCTTCATCATTGTATCACCATTAAGGTCCCGTTTGGTATCATGGAATTGAGACATGAGAAGTGGAAATGAGATTGGAAATGAGAATTTGGCTTGTTTGGTAGGTAAGAACCCAATTCTATGCAACTACAAGTTCCATGGGTTCCATAGGTCTACCTATGAAACCCATATGAGTTCCATAGAATTGGTATTTTCGGACAGTCATACCCATCGTGTTTACCTTCGTCGGTAGCTCACCACCGCTGTTCACCTTCGTCGGTCCTGGCCATTGTACCCTTCCCTTCGGTGAATCTAGGGAGCATGATGACCACAATGGCAGCGGCAACCACGGCGGCGGCGATGGCATGGAAGACTACAACGTGCGACGAGGAATCTGATTCAAGCGACCTCATCCCCTTCCATCTTCGACTCCGGCAACCTCCCATCTTCTTCTTCTTTACCAATGGACATATTGGCAAAGAATGGCGACCAGGCGAACGATTTTCAACGATTTGCTCCTCATATCTCGAATCTAGATGAATGGCAACCGACGAACAATCAAGCAGTTAAAATTAAGACCAGAGGAACAAGCAGTTAAAATCAAACAAGCAAAATAAAATGAGACACAACCTTTGAAGGGGAAAAAAGCAGATTTGCTTGAATCTAGTAATCCTAATTCCACTTCCAATTCCATCAAAATTAGTTCCGCGTACCGGGGAATAACTTCCAATACTATAAACTCCTCATCCCGTGTGTATTCACCTCCATTGATTCATCTGTCTCAAGGGGATTGTTGGAATTCTTCAACAGGTCTTGATCCGAACATGCCTTGAAGAAGTTGTCACTTGATGTGAGGACTGTATTGGTAGACTGAACCCTAAAAAACTTGTCAAGAGAGCCAAATATCCTAGCAAATGTTGCTCATCCTCGCATCATGAGTGAGATTCTACTTGACCCAATCCGCTCCTTCTAAAGAAATGAAAGTGTTCGATTTTCCCCTTATTCCATTCAATACATAGTCCATTATCCTCTCATTCCTATCAATAAGGCATTCTCTACCTGGGATTAGAACATGAGGGGAACACTCAACTCTGTCGAATTATCAAAATGTTTTTTACTATCTTGAATCCCAAAATGGCAATAAGACTTTTTTTTAAAAAAAAAGTTATTTTATTTTAGTCAAGCTAAACATGATAAAGTTGTTAGGAGCATGAGATAGAGAAAAAGAGAGGTTTGTTGAGAGAATTGAAGTTAAACACAAGTGAGATGTGTTGCGAAAATCTTATTAATTATGAAAAAGTATTTGGAATGATTTTTTAAGAAAACTAAACTTAGATTCGCCCAAAGGGAACCTCCATGATAAGCTTAATTTCACTCAACAACTCAAACATTAATTAAATTAAACTAAAATAACTTTTTTTTTTAATTTGAAACAAACTCGCCCATATTGTCCTTTCCTTTATACACGTGAAAGCACCTAATCTCTGAAAAGACAATGCAATATATGTAGCAATCTTGTTCAGTAGGAAGCTGAGTTAGTGATTGCTGTGCTCGTCCTTTCGACTATTTTGATATGAACAGCAGAAGTTGGATTATTAAAACACAGCGATGGGGACATGTTACCGAAAACGAGTTGGATAAGAGAGATTTCTTCTCTATGAAGTATGAATGACTTCAAGAGCCCTAGGGACATTATTGGAGGCAATGTGAATGACTGAATAAAGATGATTTGGAGAGAGCCTAGAATATTCAAGAGGTTAATAAAAAATGTTGTGGTAAAAAGTTTTGTGGCTAGCCTGGAAATATTAGGCCGATTTTGCTTATTTTCCATGTGATTTAAGGGGTTGAGCAAAATCATCGTGTATAGATATTTCTCTGATTTTTAACATAAAATTCAATTGGTGTGTTGGTCGTAATTATAATATAAGACTCATTTCTCATATTTATTATTTTTTCAAACTACTCTTACTCTATTAACAACAATTAAATACAACAATAATTTGATAATATATCATGTGCTTTTATTTTAATAATTTAAATAGAAAGCCCACTACTATAAAATGTAGTTTTTATGCCCTATTTTTAACCTAATAGACACCCTTTCTCGGAGGTGTATATGTGAGAGGAGTAGAAAGTTAGGATCTATGGTGCCCTATATGGTGAGAGTCGCCATAGGATAGACCTATGGCACCCTACATAGGAATATAGGGTGCCGTAACCTATGGCATCCTATGACACTATATAGGGCGCCGTGTGTACATTTTTTAAAAAAAATTCTCTTCTATTTTACTACCTATAATTTAAAAAAATATTTACCCCTCCATTCTCCGTTCTCATCCATGGCAAATCTTTGAGGAAGACTACTCGCTTGCTTCGACAGACGAACTTATGCTAGATTCTTCATCTGATGAGTAGAAGACGCTTGAATGTAAAGTCTAGAAGAGATAGATTATGCCTTCGTAGATTGATGAGCCTTAGCCATTGATCTCTTATTTCTCTTTGCTGCTGATGGATGTACTTAGTGATGTACTTTGTCCATTTTGGATCCTTCTTTCTTTCTTCGAACTCTACTGATAAGAAAAAAATGAAATCCGTCTTTCTCCTCGTGAATTTGGCCGACTTCCTTCATCAAGAAGAGACCAACCAATCAAGAGAAGAAGGAACCTACCAAGCCGAAATCGAGTTCCAAAGAAAGGGGCATTTTTGAAATATTTATCCGATCTGGAAATGCTTATCTTATATGGCGGAGAAGCAAGATCCTTTCCGGCGAAAAGGCACAATTTTTTTTTCCCGAAAAAGTAAAAAAAACTAAAATCTCATATGCAGACATTGTTCTTCTCATGCGCAAAAATGAATCAAGCTTAAGCCAAAATGCAAAAGGGAGTACCATGCTTCTTTTCAAATGCGAAAATGGATTAGCTTCATCCAAATATCTAACCCACATCCAGACCAAAAAAATATGGAGCAAGAGGGAAAAGAGGTTGAAGGAGGCTGCAGACATGATGGTGAAGGAGAACTTCAGATCCGGGTTCATTATTTGTCTGCAGATCGAAAACGCTCTTAGTGGTTGGAAGATGAAGAACAAGAACCACCAAGAAACACACTCAGACCATACTCTTCATCTTCGTCTTACCGGTGCTTCTGATGTTTCTCAGCAGTCATCAAAATCAAAAGTCATGGTTGGGAAGATCTGCAGAACAAAGAGAATAAACCACACCTCTATGTTGAGGTTGATGTTAGGGGAGGTCGACAGAGTCGCTGAAGCTGGGGACGGCACGAGGAAGAGAGCGTCAACAGCGTCGCATGCAACTGGAGGAGCGGGAGAATATAAGTGAGGGGAAGGGTTTGAGGGGACGGAATTGAGGAAGGAACGGGAGAATATAACTATATATTCAATATAGGGCACCAAAAGTGGCCCTTTAGCGCCCTATATTGTAGGGTGCTAAAAGTGTGCCTTTTGGGGTCCTATATTAAATATAGGATGTCAAAATGGTGTCTTTTGGCGCCCTACGCCAATGTAGGGTGCCAAAGGATGACTTTTGGCGCCATATTTTTAATACTGGGCGCCAAAAGTGAGCACCCCTTCTTATAATTGATTGCCAATTGAGCCTTGAACTTAGGGAGTAAAACATTATTCAACCCCTTCTCAATGTGTTTAACCTAAATCCATGACTTCAAAGCATTATCCCTCCACCAATCAACCTCTTCCTCATCCATCTCAACCTCATTTGTGCAAGATTCTCTTCCAACCACAAAGCCGCCGTAGCCCGACTCCTCGCCTTTTCCTTACTCATCACCAATGCCTCATGCCAGACTATATACCATGTACTATATAAAGTGAGTAATATTTGCTACTTTAGATAAATTCATTAATGCCACACACAACATAATTTCACTATTTTTAACAGAATTAGTCATGTGATATTAGTTTGCCTGGCCAGTTCACGTGTTGTTAGTTTGCTTGGTTAGTTCACAACAGATAGTTAGTTACATTAACTAAATTAGTTAATGACAGCTGTGATCAAGGTCCTGATGAATGTGCTTACGTGCCTTGTTCTTGTTTATTACACAGTGTATATAGACATGAGCTTGTACAAATCAATCTTATCAATTCAGTCATGTATCCAATGCATTTTTCACTCTTCTATCTCTTACCCTCAATTCCGTAATATGGTATCAGAGCAATAGCTCGTTCTCGCTCGCCTTTCCTCCGTCCTTCCTCTACTCTTCTCCTTCATCCCTAGTTGCTCTCTGATAATTAGTTCGCTTTTTTGGCTCGTCGATGGCTGATGATTCCTCATCCACCACTTCTCAAATCAGCGCCTCCCAAGATCCAACAAGCTGCTATTACCTTCATCCTAATGAGAATCCTTACCTCATCCTTGTTTCGCCGCCTCTCACCGGCTCCAATTACCATCACTGGGCACGCGCCATGACAATGGCCCTTATCAGCAAAAACAAGATTCAGTTTGTTGATAGTTCACTCCCTGCTCCTACCACAACTCATCCCCTCTTCCCTACCTAGTAGCACTGTAACACGATGGTTCTATCTTGGATCGGTCGGTCACTTTCTCCATCAATCGCTCAAAGTGTATTATGGCTAAACAAGGCAGCTAATGTCTGGAATGACTTGAGAGAACGATTCAGCCATGGAGATGCCTTTCGAGTTGTAGAACTTCAAAAGGAATTTCATCAATTTCGCCAAGGTGAACTCTCGGTCTCTGACTATTTTACAAAGATGAAAAATTATATGGGATGAACTATTGAATTTTCGGCCTATTCCAACCTGTTCTTGCTCGGCAAAGACTTACATGCAACAAGATTATGTCATTAGATTTTTAAAAGGGCTTAATGACCTATTTGCTACTGTGAGATCTCAGATTATGTTAATGGACCCCCTGCCTCCTATTAACAAAGTGTTTTCCCTTGTCATACAACAAGAAAGAGAGCTAACTGGATCTGTAGAATCCACTGTGTGCCTTATTCGTGCTAATCCTAAATACTCACAACCATCAAAGTTCTCTAGCAATCCTGCTAAGGTTTGTGCCTACTATGGGAAGTCACGCCACACAATTGACACTTGTTACAAGAAACATGACTTTCCACTTGGGTATAAGTTTCACAACAATAACAATGCTACCATCAACAATGTTGTAGCCTCTCATTCTGTACAAGTTTCTGCTCCCTCAACTGCTGTTTTGGTTTGTAAGTCCACTTCAACTAACACAAATTGTCCTGTTACTCAAGATCAACACAATCACCTTCTAACTCTGTTGCAATCACATAACATAGCACCTGCTGCTGCTCCACCTTCCTTACCCCATCTCTGCATCATCTACTCCTACTCCTTCCATTAATCAGATTTCTACAACTACATTAATTCTAGATGCACCAAATCAAGGTATCTACACCACTCTTTCATTTCAATCTGCTGATTGTTGGATAATTGATAGTAGAGCTACTGCCCATGTTTGCTATTCATTAACCTCTTTTACTTCATATTCTCACATTTCTTCAATCAAAGTTGCTTTGCCTACCAAAGCAACTATCCTTCTACAATATTTGGTACTGTACAAATCACCCCCATATTTGCCTCTCTAAGTCTTTTACATTCCAAACTTTCATTTCAATATCATCTCAGCTTCTCAGATTACTAACCAACTTTCCTGCTGGCTTATCTTTTCTTCGACTCACTGCTTTATACAGGATGCAAAGACATGGAAAACAATTGGTTTAGTTGAGTCCTTCAACTAATTATACAAAATGATCAGTCGCTCAACATCAGTTGCTTGTGTGAACTCTCTTTCTTCTTGTACCCCTCCTCCCAAGTTTGATTTGTGGCATTACCGTCTTGGTCACCTATCTTCTCGTATTTTAGCCATTTTAAATCACCAATTTTCTTTCATTCCTTGTAAGCCAATCAGTACTGAATGTGATGTATGCCACTTTGCAAAACAAAGGAAACTCCCTTTCCCAATTAGCACATCTGCTTCCTCTTTTCCACTTCAATTATTACATGCTGACATATGGGGCCCTTTTCACATTTCCTCTGTACATGGTCATCGGTATTTCTTGACAGTTGTTGATGATTTCACACAACACACATGGGTATGTCTTTTAAAGGTCAAATCTGAGGCACGTCCTGCATTACAACAACTGATTTTATTCCTTGAAAATCAATACAATACAAATTTAAAGGCACTAAGAACTGATAAAGGTGCTGAATTTCATATGTCTTCTTTTTACTCATCTAAAGGAATTCTACACTAAACATCATGTATTGAAACCCCTGAACAAAATAGCATTGTTGAAAGGAAACATCAACACATTTTAAACAAAGCTAGAGCCCTAATGTTTCAATCTCATCTCCCTATAGATTATTGGTCTTATGTTATTTCACATGCTGTTTTCATCATTAACCGTCTACCAACTCCTGTTTTGCAAAATAAAACACCATACCAATTACTACATAATCAACTCCCTGACTATTCCTCCCTAAGAGTCTTTGGCTCCCTTTGTTTTGCATATACATCCTCTGTTAATTGTTCAAAATTTAACACTAGAGCTCGAAAATGTGCTTTTCTTGGTTTTAAATCTGGTACAAAGGGCTATGTCTTGCTTGATCTTTCCACCAATCAAATATTTGTCTCTAGAAATGTTATCTTTTATGAATCAATATTCCCTTTTTCATCCCACCCTCCCTCAACAGATCTCACTACTCTAATGCTGCAATCCGTTCCATCCTTAGATTATCCAGATCCAATTACCTCTTCCATTACCTCTTCTGTTAGACCATTTGTTTCTGTCTCTAACCCTACTAACTCCTCCTATGCCAATATCTCCATTTCTCCTCCCATTTCTTATACTCCTCCCAATCCTCCTAATTCCCCTCTCCCACTCAGATGTTCTCATAGAGAGCACAAGCAACCTACTTATCTTCGTGACTATCACTGTGCTTTACTAACATCAACACAATCAGTTTCCATGCCTTCATCCTGCAGGTATCCTTTGACTTCTGTTATGTCATACAATAATCTCTCCCCCTCCTATCAACATTTTGCTTTATCTATCAACATTCCCCATGAGCCGAAAAACTTCAAAGAAGCTATTCAATATCCTGAGTGGCAGTAGGCCATGCAATCTGAAATATCTACTTTAGAGCAAAATAATACATGGGTATTGACTGAATTACCAAAGGACAAATCCCTCATTGGTTGCAAGTGGGTCTACAAAATGAAATTCCATGCCAATGGTAGCATTGAAAGATACAAAGCACGTTTGGTAGCAAAAGGCTACACCCGAACCGAAGGGCTTGATTATTTTGACACTTTCTCTCCAGTGGCTAAGATGACAATAGTGCGTTTACTCCTTGCTATTGCTGCTACATCAAATTGGCACCTTGAGCAACTTGATGTTAACAATGCTTTCTTACATAGAGATCTTCATGAGGATGTCTATATAAGTCTCCCACCAGGATTTTCTTTTAGCAATCCCAATCTAGTATACAAATTACAAAAATCCTTGTATGGCCTCAAACAAGCATCTCGTCAATGGTTTGCTAAACTATCCTCTACTCTCATCTCCTGTGATTACATTCAATCTAAATCTGATTATTCTCTGTTTGTTAAGCATCAAGGCATTTCCTTTATAACATTGTTGATATATGTTGATGACATAATTCTTGCTGGTAATGACCCTGTTGAAATCAGCCACATTAAAGCCTACCTTAATGATTCTTTCAAAATAAAGGACCTCGGTAAACTTCAATTCTTTTTGGGTCTAGAGGTTGCTCGTTCCTCCTCTGGCATCTCTTAAATCAAAGAAAATTTGTCTTGACATTCTCTCAGATGCTGGCTATTTAGGGTGCAAGCCTCTTTCAACCCCTATAACTCATTCTATTCGGCTATCCCAAGATCATGGTATTCCTCTCACTAACATAGCACCTTATCGTCGCCTCGTGGGACGGCTTCTCTACCTAACAACTACAAGGCCAGACCTCAGTGTCCATTTTCAAGCTGCTCTTCGGGTCTCTGTTATCTAAGCGTAATCCTAGAAAAGGTCTTTTCTTCCCAGCCAACTCTTCTTTTCAACTCAAGGCCTTTAGTGATTCTGATTGGGCTGGATGCCCTGACACGAGACACTCTCTTTCGGGCTCCTGCATTTTTCTTGGATATGCTTTAGTGTCTTGGCGCTCAAAGAAACAAACCACAGTGTCTCTTTCCTCCTCTGAAGCTGAGTATCGCGCGATGAGGTGTGTCACTTGTGAAATTCAATGGCTGCTGTATCTTCTTCGTGATTTGCGGATCCCTTATTTAAGCACAACAATCCTCTTTTGTCATAACCAGACCGCAATTCATATTGCGTCCAACCCCACATTTCATGAATGTATAAAGCATCTCGAGTTGGATTGTCATTTTGTACGTGATAAAGTTCAAGATGGCACTATTCGTTTGATACCTGTTCGTAGCTCCAACCAGCTGGCCGATATGTTTACAAAGCTTCTAGATCCCCCAACCATTCCATCACCTCATCTCCAAGCTTGGCATGATCAACATATACCTGCCCACTTATGGGGGTAAAAAAATTAGTCACGTGATATTAGTTTGCCTGGCCAGTTCACGTGTTGTTAATTTGCTTGGTTAGTTCACAACAGATAGTTAGTTACAGTAACTAAATTAGTTAATGACAGCTGTGCTCAGGGTCCTAATGAATGTGCATACGTGCCTTGTTCTTGTTTATTACACAATGTATATAGACACGAGCTTGTACAGATCAATCTTATCAATTCAGTCATGTATTCAATGCATTGTTCACTCTTATATCTCTTACCCTCAATTCCGTAATAATTTTTATGTTTTAATAAATAATTGTAATATTTTTGTTAGAAAAATATTTTCATGCCATCATATTTAAGATCTAAATATGAAATTATTTATTTTTATACAAATTGTGTCAAATTCCACATTTTTATTGATAGGTAGAATAAATAAAATAAGTTTTACAAAAAATGGTGGTGAAAATGATTTAAAAATTATGGGGAGATGGTAAAATATTGGTATGGTGCTACTAGGTTTTAATGTATTTTGGAAAGTGAGGCAGGGCATGGAAACTATAAAGATTGAACATAAAAGTGAAGGAATACAAAATGTAAGTCAAAATTAGATAATGAGAGTGATTAATTAATGAAAGCAGCTACTAGCTATGGCGTAAACATGTGTACCTAATATATTTTAAGAAAAACATAGAAACTTACTTGCATTCCTTAATTTTAATCAAATTAGTTGAAGAATTATGGATAAGAAGAGTATTGTTGAACCCTTTTATGAATAACTTGGCGTCTCTCCGTCAACCGTGTCACTACTAGTAACAAATAAGATAATATCATTATTGTTAGGGAGATTGAGCATACCATGCCCAAAATGACAGAAAAACAAAGGTTTTGTCCATAAAAATTGATCTTAAGAAAGCATATGGCAGGATAAACGAGGTGTTTTTTTCTATAGTTTTAGAGGAGATAAGAATTCCTTAACACATTTTCAATATTTTCGATCATTGCATCAAGACTTCTAGTTCTGTTATTTTCTTGTAAAGAAACTAAAACAAATGATTTCAGTCATACATGAGAGGAATCATACAAAGAGACCATCTCTCTCTTTCTCTCCCCATTTTTAGTTACTCTTTGTATGGACAAACTCTCACGTATTATTATTGATGCAGTAAATTAATGAGAAGAGATGGAAACATCGAAAAAAACTCGTATGCTTTTCTCAAAAAATGTGAATACTATCTTGAAAGAGGAGATTGTTAGAAGGATACACTACTACACGATGGAGGATACACAACTCGTACGTCTATCACCTGAAAAATGAATGTGAGAGGGGATCCGAGCAAATTAAATATCATCTCAAGTCTAGTAACAAGAGGGTGGATGTGAGAGGGATATCCTCTCAATGTAATTTCAGAATTTTTGCCAAATTTAAAAATTTATAACTAATTCTAAAAAATTAAAATTGAGTGGTTCAAATCTCTAAATGAGGCTTGTCAAATTATCTACATGGATAAAATATCAATTTGTTGAATTTCTTGACAAATTAATACATTTTAACATAAAGTAATAATCATACATGTGCACCCTTTTCTTTTAAAATGGAAGCCACCCATCTTATTCTTCAATCTCCTTGCCTTTGCTTTTTGACTTTACCCTAAGAGGTTAGGTTTTTGGGGAGAATGAGATTCATAGAATCTCTAGCAAATATCTCTAACCACCACATCAACATGCATGATTATCGTTGTGCAACAATAACAAGCCATTAAACTAATACATACCTTACTAACCTCATATCTCATAAATTCACATTTTGCCAAGGCATATCATCATCAAAAACATCAAGTAAGAACTTGCATATTCATACATCACTTAACATAGCATTAACATGGAAATCACGCAATTAACAATCAATGGCAATGTAAAAATAGAAGTTAGAGAATTTGCTTAACTTTCTTTGATCTTTAATTACTTCCCTTTTGCACTTTGAAACTCTCATCCTTGGAATTACACTCCTAAACATTACAAATGCATTTGACATTAAGAATAGTCATAACCAATGTATTATAATATTCAAAACCTCACTAAAACTTCTCTTGAGCTTTCAAGGTCATAAAACCCTTAACTTTACCTAAATTAATTCCAATACTTCCAAAATTGTTTCCTCACTCATACCCTATACAATTCCACCTTCTAAAATATTGGAAGCATTAAAATCATCAAAAACTCACTCCTTTCATAGAAACATATTGGGCCGAAATAGTACAAAAATCGAGAAAAAAATTGCTTTTCAAACTTTCTTTTATACACTTGCATAATCTTGTTCCTAAACCACTTTAAATGCATTATTCATTCTTCCTCATACAATAGAAATTTTGTGCAGCACCTCACCCTAGGGTTTGAGATGCCAAAAATTTATACACAGCTCCAACAAACACAAAATAACCACCAATCAACTCCAAATCAAGACTAGAGTTGTTTTCTACCAATTGTTTCTTCTAAATCCATTTCTTTCTAATTTTTCTCCCTCAATAACTTAAATTTCCAGCAGCATATTTCCACCATAAATCATGAAAATAAAACCATAGAGTTGAAGAGAATAGCTTAGAGATCAAGAATATCGAAGATTACAAGTTGAAATCAAAAGTTACCTTGGATTTTTAGCTTCAATCTTCCTCTCTTCGTGCTCCTTGAAGTCACTCCACTCCTCTATCTTTTTCTCTTGGTGGCCGACCCAAATGGGATCTTGAAATGGCTAGAAAAGTCCTAAAAAATATGCACATTTAGTTTGCTAATTGGTCTTTAAACTTTTGCATATTTACAAGATGTGTTGGCTAGATCTTGGTTCTTAATTCTAATCACCTTCCAAATAGACAAATCCTATGCATCAAGAGTATGATCTTGACACATGTCCATGTGATGTCATAAGGCTTATGTCATTCCAGCTGTGGGGTCCACTTGTACTAATAGAGCAACATTATCGAGCCAGAAATACTTTTTAAGAATTCTTTGATCATTTAATCGGTTTAGGGTCATTAAAATTTCCAAAAATTCATCTACTCAATCTATAATTTTTCTTTCTTCATTATGCTTCCAAAATTTCCTTTAATTAATTTTTGAAGAAAACCATAATTCGGGATTTTTTTTGAGCATTTTTTCTTTTTGATCCGGGAAACTATCTCTGACTTTCTCTTGAAGCAATATTATCAATTATACATTTTCTAAAATATTTTTCCCTCTTCCGAAATTAAATATATGAGGCCTCTGGATATTTTAAAAGATTATATTTAATTAATTATTTATTAAATATCCAAATATTGAATAACTTTTAAAATTCTCGTAAAGGTTATTCTTGTTAGTTTGACATGAAGAGGCCCTCAATTATTGATTATTGAATTTTTTTATCTTTTGATGTTTTGTGAATTTTTCTGATATTTTGGCCAAAATGCCCTTTAATCTTTCTTAACTTACCAAAATGCCCTTCAATTTCAAAATGACATTTTGGTCCCAAAATGCCCTTAAATTGTCACGTTGGTTCTATACTTTTCAAAATGGCTATTTTGCCCTCACTTTTCTACATTTTGCAAATAGCACTCTTCTTTTCCTTTTCTTTCATCCTTCGAATCCTTAATTAGTCTGTAGCCACTTGTTTAGCCTTTATATTTAGTTATCAAAAACATAAATATTACAAAATTAAACTGTCATTTAATGTTTTATACTTTATATATTGATAGTAGATAATGTAGAGTTAATCTTAGAATATTGAACTGGAGTAATGTTAGATTTATTGATGTTTTATTTTTTTATATCGAAATGCTACTAAAATTATTAATTATAAATTTTTTGTTGAATGAGTTTGAGATTAATAATTATTAAAATTTGCCATGTTTATTTTTTGAGGGTGGTGCATATTGTGGATTGATTGAATACAATAGTCCCTTTTCGAAGCAAGGATGTTGCCATTCTAGGCCAATCAATAGGATATTTCATCCTTTGGCCTAAAAGGCTTGTTAATTTGACAGAGAATCACTAGTACAAAATGCTTATTTAGATAATCCCTTTTAGACATTCATTTAAAGGATAATGTCTAAAAAATTACCAGTGACATTTTTGTAAATAAAAGTACAAAATTTTAGTCATTTAGACTGATGTATTAGGTAGGTCTAAAAAGAGCATCGGTGTTATCTCTAAAAGAAAATGTCTTAAACCACCAACTTCAAAAATTTAAAGTCACGCTTGCCTTCCCCTCTTCAGTGGCGAAGCCAGGACCCGAGAGCAGTGGGGGCAATTTTTTATTTTTAAACAGATGACAACAAGCTTGCTAGTGTAGATAATTTAAGTAGGTTCAAATCTTTAAAATCAGTGGGCGCATGATACAAATATAATAGTAATTTACATATATAGTAAAAAATTCAGTGGGGGCATTTGCCCACACTGAGCCAAAGGTGGCTCCGCCACTGCCCCTCTTCATCTTCCTCCTCTCTAACTCTCCTTCCTAACATTCTCCTCTCTCTCTCTCTCTCTCCAGCCCCCTCTTGGTCTTCCTCCTCTTCAAAGCCATCATCGCCTTGGAGGTCCCAGATCTACACACCTTCCACTTGTATTCACCCAAATCTTCAAGTGCTTATTCACATATTTTATCGTAGATATGATTTTTTGATCTGGTTTCTCATATTTTTTCATAGTCTGGTTTTTTGAAATTTGTAAGGAGTGAAGGAGCAAAGAAGACACATGCACACCTAAAGCCGAGTTTCTAGAACATTCACACTTGTTTATTGCTCCTAGCTGCTAGCACTACAAACATGCATCGAAGATCCACCGAACTCATTTGGAACGTGAATTAATCATATTTTGTCAAGTGAATTTGTAACTTTTTGAGGGAATTTTGGTCCTATTGTTGGGCTTTTATTAGGTTCAAATGCATTAAAATTGATTAATGAAAATTATGTAAAATTAAATCGAATCAAGGTTAAATGGTCTTATTTTTAATCATTTTGTTAAATGATTGATTTTAGGACATTTGATACTACTCAAGACCAATTTTTACTGTAGGTACCCTTGAAAGAAATTGGGATCAAAAGAAAAATTAAAAAAGAAAGAAAGCTCAAATACCCAATCCTCATGTGATTCCAAAATGCTCCCACATCAAGCCCAACGAGATATTATACTTGGGCCCACTCTTCCTTTCTTCCTTCGTTGTTCAATTCTTCACAAAGCCACCAGGAGGGACACTAGCCATTTTTATCTTGGACCCATTCATTGAATACTTGGCCTACACAATCCGTAATTCATTCATCTATCATTAGCCTCACCCAGCTAACTCTTGATTCCATTACTTCACACACGCCGCCTGGAGCAATAAGAAAAAGACACCGCCACTTTCATTACTTCATCTGTTAGTCCACCACAATTCCATCCAACACAGTCAACACACACATACCAAGTGGTGGCCACCTATTTTTCCATTAATCCATCAAGTCACACATTAAGGAAGGAGTAGCTGCTGGAAGATTCATTTTATCTACCAATTCACAAATCTCTAGCCGCCACCTCATATTCCTTCAATCATCCATGATGGGAGCAATTGAATCATCCAGTCAATTCATCCATCGCACAGCTTGGCTAAAGGTGATGGCAGTAACGTTTGGATGTCTGGAATTCTTGATGGCAAGGCTTGGCTAAATCTTTAATTCTTTAATGCAACAATGATGGCAGGAGCTCGAGTCTTCAAAGGGGAGTTTTAGTTGCTTTAATTTTCTATCCAATAATTGATTAACAATTCCTAGATCTTAGGATAGTTTTTCTACTTATCGGAACAATTTCAATTGTTTAACATTGTTTATTTTTGAGATTATTGTGACTGAAATTATTGTTTGGCAATTGATATTGGACTGATTATAGCTCTAATTTCAATTATAATGTTGTGATATCACATTGTATTGAATTTAGAGTGAACGTTTTGTGATTTTCTAAGGTGTCTTAGAATCATGGATCAAATAATCTTTGGCTAGCTTTAATTCTATTATTTGAATTTAAGAGTTGCAATTAAGCAGTGGTTTTATTATCCTTAATTCCTCTTTACTATTCTGGTGGCAGTTAGTAAATTGAAAGTTTGGAAAATATTTGGTGACAATTCGATGTTGCTTGATTGTTGGATTAAAGCTTAATTATAATTCTTAATTCATTGTTTTAACTCCCATATATATTGAGTGATTATTGTCTACGTTGTTGAGTTGGAGAATCGTATTTCAATTATTTTCATTTGTTTCACTTTTCCTCATATTTAAAAATATAAAAAAGAAGTATTTTAATTTTAGTTTAATTCATAGTATTCACATAAAATTTCCTCTAATTAATTTTCAATTTAAGTTACTCGCATTTAATTACTAGGATTTCATTTCATTTTTCGGCTCCTCAAAGTGAATACCACTCGGATTGGTGCTATATTACATTAATTCGATTAAAATTTTTGACGCGGATCTAAGGCAACTAAAGATTCACTCGTCAGAGTGGCCATCCCTAGATCGATCTTCATGTGGGGTTGAACCTTCAAGTTCCTCTGCGCCGGTGGTGAACATCTCTATTGCTATCGCAACAGCTGTGTCTCGAAGTTTCCCAAAGTAATTTATGGTTGCTTTGCTAAGAAACAAAAGCCTCACTGCATCTTGAAATTTACCTCTAAGCAATAAATTGCAAATGCTTTGCGGATAGAATCTATGTGTTTTGTGACTCACTGATTTTTCTCACATTCTGTCACTCTTCTGCAATGGCCACCTATATATTGCTTCCAAACCATTTTCCCATTCTCCTACCCATAAGCTGCAAATTCTCACTTCTGTCCATGGCTGTTAAGCAAAGTCCTAAGTGTGACACCTCCTATTTTCCCCTATTTACTTATTTTAGATCACTTATGAACCACTCTTGGGCCTTGGATAACTCAATTTGGCCTTTTTAGTGAACTTGAAAATTTTTCTTTTTCTTAAAAACGTTGTTACTGTTCACTAGCCCATTTTCCAGATTTCTGGCCCAACTTTTAAAATTCATAATTAATTCTATAAAACTCGAAATGGAGTAGTTCCAATTTATAAATTTAGCTTATTAAGTGATCTATAAGGGAAAAATACTCATTGGTTCCAGTCCTTGCCCATTTTAATCAATTTATTTGTCCAATTGGTCACTGACAGTTTTTTCAGTTTTTCCCTTAACTTTGGAAAATCATATCTCTTAAAGTACACATCCAAATTCTAAAAACTTTATACCATTTTAAAGCTTCGGATGTGTAGTATTTAACTGGAAATGTTCAGCTCAATTGGAGCTCATTTACTATTTTTAATCGCCATTTGAAACTGTTAAGTTTTCAGGGCCATTGGAACCCTTTAGCTTTGAAAACCATCTCTTCTTAAAATTTACCAAAAACCTCTCTTTGGCTCATAATCAATCTTTTTCTCATGCATGGTTACTTCTTGCCATTCTTTAGCTTACCTAGTCCATTTCCATGCATGCCGCATCACATGTTTACTTGCTTCTTCATCCAGGGGTTTAAAGGTTACAACTTTAACCACTTGCAAAATGAATGGCAACCATCAAAATATTTACACCAAATTTCCTCAAGCAAATATATCATCTTCAACCATTAATAATCTTTTCCTTACCCTTGCTTGAGCTTCCACCTACATGATTAGTTGTTGGATAATGAGATTTAAAGAAATCCCAATAGCAAAACTTTCTAACACAAGTTATAAAATAGCATGACAACCTTTCATAAAAGTGTGAATT
>JANTPZ010081466.1:988-19154 GCA_025593235.1 Vachellia pachyceras | reverse complement strand
AACTCCATACATTGTTGACTCTAAAACCAAGCACAACTAGGATGATAGAAGAGAACAACAAGATTTCATTGAATAAGTAAAATGAACTCCATTCTACTTTGTCAATCACAAAACAACTCAATACACAATAATCCAAGTTTGGCTCAACCGAGACCAAGCATTTACACACAAATTACAAAGTCCAACTCAGAATCCAAGTAATCTATAATGTAAATACATATTGAAAGCAAATATTCCCCTTTCGGCACTTCAAACTTCAGGCTCACTTCATCTTCAAGAGGATGGTGATGCTCAACTCCTCATGGATTGTGGAATCGGGCTACGTTTGGATGATTGAGGCATGATAGATGGATAGATGGTGGTGGAAATGGAGTAGGGTTTGTGTGTGTGTGAAAGATGAAGGAATGTGTGTCTACCTCCCTTTCTCTCCTCTCTGCAGCCTCTTCTCCTCTCTGCCACAAAAATACCCTAAATGGAATGAATAAACCGTTCTAGGTCGGATCTCTAAAGTTGGGTTGGGTTATTTTCCATCTGGAGTAAAAATCTGGTACTGCGCGATATTCACCGCGGCGAACCTCTCCCGAGAGTTCTTGCCTGCTAATTGAACTTTGGCCGTGGTGAACTTTAAATTGCACCATGGCGAAATGCTCTAGAGCTGTTCCTCTTGCCCTTTTGTACAGAGTTCTTGAAATGAAATAGCAAATATTGGCAGTATCATTTGCTCATGATGGAATTTAAGCACAATAAATCATTATTCATGGTATATGTACCCAAAATCACACTAATTCAAATCAACAACTCATAATCTCAAATTAAGCACAAAAAGGGTCATGTATGGGCTAAAATTGACTCTAAGACTCTGGAAATTCAAGTAGAAAACTAATACAAATAAAGCTCAATCATCAGTCTCTAGCAAGACATTACGACTACCCAAATCATATGGGGATCGTTAACACGATGCAACCTTTCAGGAAATCACATCACGTCCCTTTTGTCACACAATATCTCGGTCAAGGATGAGGCATGGATGACATCATCCTTTTATTTCTGACCATTACTTTCTCGATCCCTGGTAGTCTAATCAAGGAAATGAAAACTCTTTTTGTTACAGTATGGCAATACATTTCTCAGACTCACTTATCAAGGGGCCCAGTAATATCTCTCAACTAATGTGAGGGACAAATCCCATCTTGATCACTCAAATTCCTCCACATGAAAACCCCTAAGCCCGATTATAGCCTTTATCATCATCCAGTTAAAAGTGACTTTTAACTATGTCAAAGCTTAATGACTCTCATGTAGGAATCTATGATGATATCAAGTCAAAGGCCATTTTGACATGATTACATATGAGATAAGCTTATCACTTAATCCATGCAGCTTTCTCATAGCAGGTTGGTCCAACACCTTGAACTCTTACAAGTGCCTGTGACATTGACTAATATCTCCATACCTTATCAAAGTCATACTAGTCTTACTTTATCTATGCTCCCGCATGACAACCAACCAAGGACATTTAAGATAATATTCATAATTTGTCTATGGATGCAATTATCAAAATAAACATGTGAAACATATGATAATTAAATGAAGAAAATACATTAAAATAAATAATGTGTAAGGTACAACGATTGGCCCTTAGGGCACAATTTCCAACAATGACTTCACCTTAACGAAACCATAAGTTGATCGCGGTGAAGTACGCCTAAGAGGAAAAAAGCTCAAGTTCAACTACTTCACTGCAGGGAACATGTCTATTCAACTACTTCACCGTGATGAAAGTAGACAGATAGCCAAAAAGTGCATTTTAAAAACCCCCGTTGATCAACTTTCATTCAAAAATTACAACGTTGCATAAGATTACCCATCAATGATCCATCCAAAGTTCCAAATGCTAGAATAAACAATGAAAAATTTTGTAGTAAACCCAAAAATAGAGCCCACACACTGAAATTAAACATTGTCTCATCAATGAGGGAACAACTAAGGACCAAAAGCAAAAATCACATAGTTCAACAAGTCAAATCCATTCAATACCACTAGCATAAAAACTGGAAATTGGAGGCAATGATGAGTATGTGCACAAGTATCCAAAAAGACCATAAAATACAATCAGCAAAAGAACAAGAAAACAGTACAATAAAATCAAGAACAAATAACTAATGCTGCATGGCTGAGTCTCCATCTAAGTCAACCTCCTCAGTATCAGTGACATCCTCATCTGCCTTCACGCACTTATCACCACCAGCATCAACATCATTATCATCATCACCATCAACAATAGCTGCAACCTCATCCTCACTGCCATTATCATCATCTGCTCCCACTGTCCCTGAAGTCCTGTAACCGCTCACTGGATCATCCTCCTTTAATGGAGCTCGAAATATGAATCTAGGTGATCAGTGCATCCATCCGCTGGTGGTACCTCTGATCACACTCAAACTGCTGAAGCATATAGAGGTGAAACTACCAAAAGTTAGTAGCTAAAGCCTCTAAGGTAACAGGTGCTGGAGGTGCCTCAAGCTCAGGAATGGCCAGTGCTAGCTAATTAATATCTTTGATAGGTTAGAGAGGGGTGGGGCAGTGGTTCTCTTCAGGCACTCATAAACTAACATAGGGGTGGGTTCGAAATAGTTATCCTTTGCAAGTGTAAGGACAATATAATAGCTATCATCATGGAGGGTGGTCTAAATAAGGTGAGAGATATCGAACTCGATTCTTCTCATCAAAAGGTATATGCATAGGGCCTGCTTCTTTGAAATATACGGAGGTGATGGGTGGGAAGGATGTTAGTGCAGACAAAATAAAGGAATAGTTTCATCTCAACCTGCACTCAGAATACTTAATATATATCTCTATTCAATGATGAGTGTGCCAACCCTTTCCTAGCTCACATAAGGTCTGATCAATCTCATCAGCAGGGTAGTTGGCTTTCATGAACTGCGTGAAATTGTCTACCCCACAGAATGGAAGTTGGAAGTGGTCTTGGATGGTGTATATGGTGATGGACTCTAGGATAGTGATGTCCCAAAAGTGTATTCTTAGGGATTGGTTGAGGTGACAATACACGTAGAAGTGGTGGATGAAAGTAACATTACCCTTTTCCCAATGCTCAGACTCAGCAGTTTAAACCTTCTAAGACGAGAGACAAATGGGTTGTCCCTAGGTACCAATGGGAAAGCTCACTCAGGGTGGAGGGGTGTTTGACCATGATCGCATACAACTCCTCATAGGTGAGTTTAGGTTCAGGGCTAGAATCACAGGAAATAACAGGGTTTTTAGTGCGAGGCATGATAAAAACTAACCAAGCAAATAAAAAAATATTAAACCAAATCATTAATAATAAAATCCTAAAAATAGAAAAACATAAAATAGGAAAAGGATGGGACTTGGTTACCAGAGGAATGATGGTCGCGGAGAGCGACAAGTGGTCGTGGCGAAAGTTGGTCATGGCAAAGAAAGATGGTCACAGCGAACTTAGGTCACTGTGAGCAAAAGATGGTCACAACGAACTGCTTTGGAAGGCAAAAGAATGGGTGAAAGGAGAAATGAGAATGATGAAGTAGAACAGTCAAAGAATGGGAGAAAGAGTGGAGGATGAGGATAAGAGGAAATGCAGGGATTAGAAGATGCGGGGATTCGACGGTGATGGAGGTATAGGGTGAGGTGACTGTGTAAATGGGAGAAGAAAGTAGAGAAGTGCTACAATTAAAACCCTAGATGACGGCAAATGTGGAATGAAGGAAGTGAAAAATGAAGGGAGGTGCTCTGATTTATGTACGGGACTAGGGTGAAGATCAACCATCACAAAAGTTCGCCATGGTGAACTATGCTTTGATCGCGGCGAATGTCTCTAAAGAGCGTACTTGCAATGCTGGCCTCAGTGAAAGAACAAGTTCATCGCGGCAATCACCACCCAAGAGGAAAAGCTCTGGTAACAAGTAGTGGCAGCTGTGAAACCTTCCCGAGAGGTTAAGTAAGGAAATGAAGGAGTTGGTCATAGTGAAGTGTAAGTTTCACCGAGGTGAACCTTACTTGGCAGAGAAAATGATAGAGTTGAAAACAAAGATATTTCCTAAGGACTCCAACAAGACAAAAATATATCATAGATAGTAGCAAGCAATTCTCTCATAACTTAATTCAATATGGTAAAAGCTAGAGGTAGAGAGAAAAATGAGCAAAGCAATTAAAACTCTAGCTACACTACTTCCTACAGGAGAACTCCTCCCCATACTTAATCAATTTACTGATGCATCAAAACATTTCACCAGCAATCATAGAACAAAATTAAATGAGCTAGTGTAGGAAAGGAACAAATTGAGATGAATCCAGTAACAAGATAATTCACTATATGAGCATACCAAGTCTCTCTCAATATCAAAGCACACAAAACTAAATCAGGAAAGGAATCACAAGTGAGATCGGGGGAGTATACTCTCCTTATTTCATCAGGTAGCCTGCTCAGATGATCCACTGCTTGATTCACTGCTCCCGACCTGTCCTTAATCTCTATATTAAATTCATGGAGAAGCAAAGCCCATATATTCAAATGTGGCTTAAATTGAGGTTTTTTGAGCAAGTATCTTACAGCTGCAGAATAAGTAAAAATAATGACATGAGAATTCAAAAGATAAGGTCTAAATTTTTATAAGGCAAAAAGAATGGCAAACAACTCCTTTTCCATAGTGGTGTAATTCATTTGAGCCGGATTTAATGTTATGGATGTATAGGCAATTGCTCAAGAGAGCTTATCATTATCCTCTTTTTGTCCCAACATAGCTCCTACATCATAATTAGAAGCATCACACGAGATCTCAAATGGTAGATTCCAGTTTGAGGCAATCAAAATAGGTAAGGATACAAGTTTAACTTTCAGTTCATCAAATGCCACTTTACAAGAGCTATCAAAATCAATTTTGGCATCTTTTTGCAACAGCTTAGAAAGAGGTAGGGCAATTTTGCTAAAGCCTTTGATGAACCGCCTATAGAATCCTGCATATCCAAGAAAAGAACAAATGTCATTCACACAGCTGGGATAAGGCAAAGAAGATACACCTCTATTTTAGCTTTATCCACCTCAATACCCTTTTGTGAAATCAAGTACCCTAAGACTATCCCTTCATTGACCATGAAATAGCATTTTTCAAAATTTAAAATTAAGTTTTTACCAATGCATCTTTTCAAAACTATTTCAAGGTTAGCCAGGAAAACATCAAAAGAACCATCAAAAATTGTAAAATCATCCATGAAAACGTCCATACAATCTTCTAGAGATTCAAAGAAAACTATCATCATGCAACGTTGGAGGTCCTTAGGGCGTTACACAGTCCAAATGGCATTCTCCGATAGGAAAAGTATCAAATGTACATGTGAAGGTGGTTTTAGCTTGGTCCTCAGGTGCAATTGGTACCTAGAAGTAATTTAAGAAACCATCCAAAAAAACAGTAATGCGATTTACCTGCTAACCTCTCCAGCATATGGTCAATAAAGGGTAGAGGAAAATGATCCTTACGTGTGGCATCATTTAACTTCCTATATACACATGCCAGGGATTTTGGCCTCTTTTGGGTATTAACTCATTCTTCTCATTTTTCACTCTAGTAATCCCACTCTTTTTAGGAACCACATTGATAGAATGAACTCACTATCTGAAATTGGATAGATTATCCAAGCACTCAATAGCTTGGTGATTTCCCTTTTAACTACATCCAAGATAAGTGGGTTGAGTCGTCTCTGAGGTTGCCTCATAGGTTTAGAGTCTTCTCTCAATAAAATCCTACATGTGCATATAGCTGGACTAATCCCAAGGATATCCGCCAATGTCCACCCTCAGGCCCTCCTATGCTCCCACAAAATAGTTATGAGTCTCTCTTCCTCACTTACAGATAAGGCTTTGGCAATTATCACAAGAAATGTTTCATTGAACCCAAGAAAAGCATACTTCAAATTAAGAGGAAAAGGTTTCAAATCAAGTATGGGGGTTGCACAACAGATGGAATTAAATTATGAAGGTCAAGAGAAAATATATCACTACCCTTTGTTGTTCAAAGCATCTTAACTTTCTTCTGTCCAAGTTATGCTCTTTGGAGGAATTAATTGTTGGAAATTGTACCTTAGGGGCCAATCATTATACCCCAGACATTATTTATTTTAACGTATTTTCTCTATTTAATTATCACATATTTTGCATGTTTATTATGATAATTGCATCCATAGATGAATTATGAATATTGTCTTAAATGTCCCTGGTTGGTTGTCTATACGGGAGCATAGACAAAGTAAGACTAGTATGACTTTGATAAGGTATGGAGATACAAGTCAAAGTCATAGGCACTTGTAAGAGTACAACGTGTTGGACTTACCTGATATGAGAAAGTTGTATGGATTAAGTCATCAGCTTATCTCATATGTAATTACGTCACAATGCCCTTTGACCTGAAATCATCATGGATTCCTACATGAGAGTCACTAAGCTTTGACCTAGTCAAAAGTCACCTTTGACCAAGTGATTATAAGGGCTGCGATCGGATTTAGGGATATTTCATGCAGAGGAATGTGAATGATCAAGATGGGATTTGCCCTTACATTAGTTGAGAGATATTAATGTGCCCCTCAATGAGTGAGTCTGGGAAATGTTTGGCATACTATAAAGAAAAGGAGTTTTCATTTATGAGATCAGACTACTGAGGAATCGAGAAAGTAATGGTCAGGAATAGGAGGATGATGTCATCCATGCCTCATCCTTGACCGAGATATTGTGTGATGTGATATCCATATTTTACTGTAATTTGAAATAAAGGCCAAATCGGTAGTTATAAGCCAAGTTAAGGTCTAGAGATACATAGTATAGACAAAGAGGAAGTAAATGGACCAGAAAGAATACGGTCAATCTAGCCCTAATGGATTAATGGATTGAATTCCATTAGAACTTTGTAGTAAAGCGTACTAAGCCTAGAGAAATGGAAGGATGTGTGACCTTTATGGGAAGGACCCAAAGGTAATTAAATATAAAGAATAAAGGCAATAAAGGAATTTTGAAAGAACAGTAAAGGCGTTATGGTAAATAAGAGAAACTGTAAGGTGTTAGTGTAGGATTTGACCAAGAGGGGGTGAATTGGTCACTTTTGAAAATTAAAACGTAAACCACTGAAATTAAAAAGAAGTCACCGAGAGTGCAGATGAATAATGGACACGGCGATTTATCCTGGTTTGGTCCTCTCTAACCTACGTCCAGTCCTCAGAGCTCCTCTGAGATTTGCAATCCACTAAATCAATCAATCGGGCTTCACAAGCCTTTACAATCAAGGAGTCACACTCCCCCTCACTATTTGCAAGATAACAGAGACCTTCACTCTCTGTTTTTCAACAAAATCACATCCCAATAACCTCAAGGTCCCGACCTTGAGTTTCTCAACAAATACAAGAATGAATGACAAGTTTAAACTCTCAAAAGAGTATATGTGCTAATCACTGAAGCTCACAGAGTGTTTTTCAATGTTACTGAAGACAGAGGATAAAAAGCATATGAATAATAGCGTTGTTGATCGTCGTCTCTTTCCGTCTTCAATGCTTCTCTATTTATAGTTGAAGTCTTTCAATTTGTCCGTTAGAGAAGGCCAAATGTTCGTTACTCAGATTGAATAGCCGTTGTGTCTGGTTGGTCCGAGCATTGAATGCTGTAATAAATGCGTTCCGGCAGAGTCTGAGACGGTTTTAATTTCATCTTGTTTGTCGGAGATCTTCAGCAGACATACCTTTTCTTGTTGCATAGGTTAGCATTTGTGCATTTATGGCGGCAGGTAAGTTTTTAAACCTTTGACATTAATAAGGAAAAGTCTGCCAAAAAGTGAATCTCAATGTCAGTCACTGCTGTCAGATAGAGGTAGGACTCGAGTTCAAGAATTTCCATGACTCGAGTTCTATTTCATGAGTTCACAGCAGTTTGAAATGTCATGTAATGAAACTTCAAGTTTTCATAATGCTAGACTCGAGTTAAGAAAACTTTAAGATGAAAACTCGAGTTTATATTGGAAGTTTCATAATGTAGTTTTGGAACCTTCATTTGGAAAACTCAAGTTCAGTATTCAAGTTATGAAGTTATGTTGTGAAACTTGAGTTTTGAAAAAGCTTGACTCGAGTTTTATAACAAGAATTGGTCAACCATTTGTGAAATACATGAAACTTGAGTTTTGAAAAATATGGAACTCGAGTTGATAAAACTTTAATGCCAAAACTTCCAGTTTTCAATTCAAGTTTTGTAAAACAGTTGAAGAACTCGAGTTGTGTGCTACTGGAACTCGAGTTTTAGCACAGCAAAGTCTTCCTTAGTGATTCAAGGACACAAGACTCGAGTTCTACATACCTGGAACTCGAGTTGTCACAACTTGAAGCTGGAAACTCGAGTTGTCCTTGAAAGTTTTGGAAAACTCGAGTTCTGCAATTCACTAACTCGAGTTCTACTACATGAAATTCCTTGGACATAAGATTTTAGGCACGAAACTCAAGTTTTAGAAAGGTGAAACTCGAGTTCATGTTGAAAGTTTTCAAGTCAAAGGCACAGAACTCAAGTTTTAGAACATTACACTCGAGTTTTTGAACTATAAAACCCATTTTCAAAATTTCAAAACCATTTCCAAATCCTTCCATACAAACTTTGAATTATGTCTTTGTTATCATCAAAACAAGGCATCAACATAAGGACATTTTAGTCATTTGACCAAAGTCAAAAGTTAAAGTTGACTAAAATATCAGAAAAATTTATAGAGGCTCAAAAGGTAGAGAAAAATTCACTGAGCAAAATGAGAGGCGTCAGTTTTTTCTGAATTGGCCTATATTAAAGATCACTTAATTTTAGAATTTTATAATTAGCCAAAAATAATTATTTGGAGTACTAGGAGGCCTCAAATATCTGGTTTCAATGTAAGGAAAATAGTTTGAAATTTCTAGTATTTTATAAAACTATTGCTTAGAATACGAGAAAAGCAATTTCTTGGATCGGAAGGAAAATACTTGGAGAAACCCTGGAAATTGGGTTTTCTTTAAAAATTAATTAAAGACATTTCGGGAAGCAATTTGAGGAAAGAAAAAGGGTGAGAGTATTAAGAAAAAGTTTAGGAATTTTTGGTACCCTAAAATCCAGTTGCTTAATGGTAAGTCGTTTTATCAGTATTGCGACAACATAAAGTAACTTTCTAGAAACATAAAGTTTTCAAGAGTATTATTGTAATGATCACTTTTGATACTTGTTTTAGATATATTTGAAGATCAAAAGATAGAAATAAATGTCCCCAAACAAGTGGTAAAAATTATCAGAATAAAGTTACTTTATTGGTATAAGTTATACCGGATCAAGGAAAACGTTTGCCAATCTAGTTTGGTTTGTGTAAAGATTTTTGGCCCTAGTTACAGCCCATTTATGGCAGCCAATGAGAGGAGGAAATGTGTTAAAATTGGTGGCTAAATAAGAGCCATTAGATTAAGCTTGATTTGCAAGATTGATTTCTAGCCCTTAGATCAAAAGCCACCTCATTAAGGCAATTAAAGATAAGTTTTTCTTCAGCAATTCCAGCCATTTCGCATGATCTAAACCTGAAAAAAAGAGAGAGGAAGGTGTGAAAACAAGAAGGAAGAAGAAGAGAGAAAAATCCACTAAAAATCCAAGGTAAAAGCTTCTTCCATGCAACTCTATACTTATTCTTGATCCTTGAAGCTTCCTCTTCCTTTCTAATGGTTTTGATTTTTGGTTTAAGCTCTCTTCTGGTGGCTGAAAAGTTAGGGTTCATGAGAGGAACAATGAGGAAGAGTGGGATTTAGAGAAAAAGATTGGTTGCAAATCACTCCTTGCATGATAATGAGTTCATTGATATATAGATTGTGTGGTTTTGATGGATGTATGAAATTTTGTAATCTCTAAACCCTAGGGGAAGTGCTGTCTAATTTTACACTTGAATGGAAAGTGATGTTTTGATGTTAAGAAATGGATGAGAAGGGGTAAGAAAGTAAGACCGTGCATGTATAAAGTAAGAGAAGTTGAAAAATCATGTTGCAACATTATGTACTGTTTCGGTCTACTGGAAAAAAATAGAAGAAGGAATGTGATTTTGATCATTTTCAAGCTTCCAATGAGTTTAAAATGAAAAATTGTGTAGGGTATAGGTAAGAAACCAAGTTTGGAAGCATTAAAAATAAAGATTGGAATTTTGTGCAACAAGTTACCTAAGTTGCTGTTTTGATTACATGAAAGGGAAGCAGGCTTCTTTTGAGCTATTTGAGCTTAAAAGTGAAATCAACATGTAAATTTATAAGGGTGAAGCATGTTAGAGAAATTTTTAAGCATAATGATACAAAGATGCAAAGTTAAGATTAAAGAGAACAAGTTAAGAATAGTTAAGAAATAGTGACGTGATCAATGGTCTTAATGAGTTGTTCATTTATATGTGATGTTCTCTAGGACCATTAGAGATCAAAATGGAGGGACTTGACACCCAAGAGACCAAGAAAAGCAAGGAGAAGATGTAGCATAGCAATTATTGTTTTAATTACATTTTATTGTATTTGTTGTACAATTACTTGCTTTGCTATGATTTGGTTAATATACCATTGTGTAATTGATAAAGTTATGACATGATGAAGATTTGTCTCTATGCTATGATGTGTGACATATAAGGTATGCAAAGCATTTTATTTTCAAGGTTAAGTAAGTTGAGCATGTTTTATGTTTTAAATGCATGACATGTGATTATACAATAGTTGCTTATGCTACTAAGATTCCCAAGAATCTTACCCTATCAATGTAACCCAAACCCTAGGGCTAGCCTTATCCAAGAAGAGAAGAGGAAAGAAGGATAATGCTTGGAGGTTTGGAAAGTGTTTGATAAGCATTTGTGGAAAGTTGTAAATACCCATAAGGGTATTATGTGTTGATTGCAATTAATAGCATGTGTAATAGGAGATTTTATTTTTAAGCATGCTAGAATAGGTCAAAATTCTCCTAAGGCATTAGTATTGCAAGTTAAAACAACCATTCATCAATTGGACCAAGTATGGGCAATTGGGGGTTAAAAGTCAACAAAATTGGACTCAAATTTGACCATCTTGTATAGATGCAGTTAAGGGATTTGTAATATGAGATTCTAACATCAAATAGATATGATTTTTCCCTTTAAAATGAGTGGCAATTCGTCCAAATCCTATAACCTTGCTAAGAGAAATGCCCTTCCAGAGTTGGGCTAAAATAATGGAAAAAATAGAAAATGACTAAATGAATAGTAATTTTTTAAATACAAATTGGGCACGATTTTTGAGAGAAATTGTCCTGAACTTATTTTTTCTCTTAAACTTATCCAGTTATCTTTCCATAGAATTTGGAATCACTCAATTTTGATTTTTCTACAATTAATTATGATTTTTCAAAGTTAAGGCCATTTTTGGAAAATTGTGAATAGTAACCCTAAAGTAAAAAATTTCAAATTTCATTTTTTACAAGTTATGGCTAACTAAAGTGATTTCAAATGCTTCCGCTTGATATGTTAAATGGTATAGACTAAGGGTATTACATGTGACAAAAGGGACGTGATGTGATTGCATGAAAAGTTGTGTCGTGTAACGATCCTCATATGATTTGGGTAGTTGCAACGTCTTACTAGAGGTCACTTGCAACTTGTGGGCTAATGCTGAGATTAGCACACTGCCAACTTCATATGGGCCTACAGGATCGTACGAAAGAGCAGCACAACATGAACTTTAATTCTAGGGTTTATTCGAATTTTATATACGGATATATATATTCAAAATGACAACAATATTATATTTTAGTTTTCAATATTTAATTTATTTAATAAATTAAATAACTAACATTAATATTCATATTTAATTTATACAAATAAATTAAATTTGTTGGCTCATTATTTAGATTAATTATATGGATCTGATTTGATTAGATCAGATTAATCTAAAATAGAATTACAAAATTCGAATTTCATGTTTTGAATTTCAAGATTAATGAAGATTAATTTTGAATATCTTTTGAATTTCGAATTTCAAGATTAATAAAGATTAATCTTCAATATCCTTTTTGGGATTCAGATTTCAAGATTAATAAAGATTAATCTTGAATGTCTTTGAATTTCAGATTTTAAGATTAATAAAGATTAATCTGGGATATCCTTTTGAAATTCGAATTTCAAGATTAATAAAGATTAATCTTGAATATCTTTTGAGATCTTTATTCAAATTTTAAAGATTAATAAAGATTATTCGCAAATTATGATGCTCTCCATGAGTTCTATAAATATAAGGACACATGAACAAGAGAGGCAATGCAATTCGAATCTAACTGTGTGCCACAGAAACCCTAGAGAGAGTGAGATGTGAGAAGCGCTAGCATGTGCAATTGTTGGGAACTGTTCTGTGGATACTGGTAGAGGGAGACAATCAGAAATGTCGGCTCCTTATGATCAAAACCAAGAACACGGAAGGTCGTGGAACTTAAAGAGATCCAAACGTAAGGGACACTTCAAATTCCAAATGCAAAAGGTATTGCTCTATCTTCTCGATCTAAACGCCTTGACAAATCCATACAGGGATTAGAAAACTTTAAATTCCGCAGCTCTAGTACTTCTGGTACTGTCTACTTTCTAATTTCTTTAGAAAATTAATCACAACTTATTCAACAACATCTGTTCAACTCCTTCTCATACTTAGCTGTTATAAAATATACCCCAAAATAACACTTTTGTATCATAACTGTGCTTCAACTATTCATACCATATACCTCTATTTACCTCTGCCATTAGAATCACTAGACAGGATTTCATTACTATACCCATCATGTCTCTTTGTTCTATAACTCTTTTAAACTCTTGGATGATTCTAACGAATGGAACTTGATCCTGCATGGCTGGTACACATGATAAAACTTTTGGTCGTCGTAATGCAATGGAAATAGATCAAAATATTTGTGATTTCCAAGGATTACACTATAGGGAGCAACCCCCAGGGTTGTTCTCTACGGAGCTATTGTGTACCAATAGTTACTAGCTTGAGATTATGTTCGCGATGCAAATGAAAGCCATTTTGATTCAAAATTGCTATGTATCTAAAGGCTAAATACAAAGTAAAACTTGATTTTGGTATTTTCTATGGTTTGGAAGCAACAAAACAGGATTCAGACATAAAAGTGTTTGATGATCGATTTCCTTTTGAAAATGAATTAGGTCATTATAGTTCGTAAAAGATTAGGGAAAGTAGTAGTTTTTGCACTAAGTTTTGTAATGAAAACCCCAACAACTCGATGGGTCAAAAATTCCATGTAATGTACTCCATTCCATGAAACCCTTTAAAACACTTAGTGTGTGTACGGAAGTCACAAAGTGCAAAATTCAACTCAACACAACATTGCCTCTAAAATCAAGCACAATTAGGAAGATAGAAGAGAACAACAAATATTTCATTGAATAGGTAGGGATGAGACTTCATCCTACCACGTCAAACACAAAACAAGTTCAATACACAAATAATCCAAATTTGGCTCGACCGAGACCAAGTATCTGAGCAAACTTTCTCAGAGCTGTTTCCTCATGTTATTGTTCAAAGTTCCTGAAATGAAATAGCAAATATTTGAAGTATCATTTGCTCATGATGGAATTTAAGCACAATTATATCATTATTCATGGCAGATGCACCCAAAATCACACTAATCCAAATCAACAACTCTAAATCTCAAATTAAGCACAAGAAGGGTGATCCGACTAATCCGCAGATTATAAAATTTTGTCGTTGTCTAGCCTTGGAAATGGATCAAAAAAATAATAATTGTGATTTCTAAGGATTACACAGGGTGCAACCCTAGGGTCGTTCTCTCCGGAGCTAATGCGTATCAATAGTTAATAGCTTGTGATTACGTTTGTGATGCGAATGGAAACAGTTTTTGGTTCAAAATTGCTATGCACAAAATGACTAAATTCAAAGTAAGACTTGTTTTTGGTATTTTCTAATTAAGTGAAGCAGCAAAATAGTATTGGAGTGAAAATGTGTGTGAATAGTGGATTTCCTCTTGAAAATAAGTAGGCCATCATAGTTCGCAAAAGATTAGGGAAAGTATCGGTTTTCGCAATAAGTTTCGTAAAAAGAACCCCAACAACTCGCTGGGTCAGAAATTCCATATAATAAACTCCATTCCATGAAACCCTTTAAAAACACTTAGTGTGCGTACAGAAGTCGAAAGGTGCAAAATTCAACTCAACAAATCAATGCCTCTAAAATCAAGCATAACTAGGAAGATTAAAGAGAACAGTGAAGATTTCGCTGAATAAGTAGAGATGAGACTTCATTCTACTATGTCAAACACAAAACAACTTCAATACATAAATAATCTAAGTTTGGCTCGACCGAGACCAAGTATCTAAGTACTAATTACAAAGTTTAACTCAGAATCCAAGTAATCAATAACATAGATACAGATTGAAAACAAATACTCCCCTTTTGGCACTCCAAACTCAAACCATCTTCATCCTCAAGAGAAAAGGAGATGCTCAGCCACTCATTCTATGTGAAAGCAAGCTCTGAATAGATGGTAGAAGGCACATGGTAGATTGATGGTGATGAGATGGAGTGGAAGTAGGGTTTAGAAAGGTACATGAGATGAGAGAAATGTGTGTGTGTGTTTTCTTTCCTCTCCTTGCCTCCCCTCTCTTTTTGCCTCTCTCTGCTTGCCTCTCTCGAATCTTACCCTAATTAGGTCTTCTTAACCGTCCAGGGTTGGATCCAAGGAACCGGGTCGAGTTTATTTTCTATTTGGAGCAAATTTTGGTGCTGACGCGTGATATTTGCCGCGGTAAACCTCTCCCGAGAGTTCTTTGTTGGCTTGTCTAACTTTGGCCATGGCGAACTTCTCCAGAGATGTTTCCCCAAGTTCTTGATCAGAGTTCCTGAAATAAAATAGCAAATATTTACAGTATCATTTGCTCATTATGGAATTTAAGCATAGTTATATCATAATTATGGCAAATGCACCCAAAATTACACTAATCCAATTCAACAACTCTAATTCTCAAATTAAGCACAAGAAGGGTAATGAATGGGCTAAAATTGAACTAAAAACTCTGAAAAGTCAAGTACAAAAGGTGTATAAATAAAGCTCAATCAAAGGGTTATGAAGGGCTAAAATTGAATCAAAAACTTTGGAAATTCAAGTACAAAAGTGGTATAAATAAAGCTCAATCAAATTCCCCCACACTTAAACCTTTGTACTCCTGGACAAAGCTTTTCAAAAACTTTAAAATGATTAATGCATCAAGAATGTATCCTCATGAGTTCAGGACTACAGAACTTGGTAAAAATATTCGTCAAGGAATTAACAAGGATAATGGCGGATACAATTGTAAATCAATCCCTGAGAGAGTTCAATTCAAGAGACTGAATAAAAGAGACTTCCTCTCAAAAGGTCTAAGTGTTTCTCTCTAGCTCCCTATGTAAGGACAATTTCACTTATGGTCTGCTTAATCAAATCTCTACCATATGCCTGTAATTATTCTACCTTTCTACCACAAGATCAATATAACGTGAATCAAGAAGACTTTGGGGTTTAAGATGGATTATGGGGGTTGCAAATAATGAGGTAAAATGATGAAAAGAAATCCTTGAATACACAACACCAAAGGAATCTAATCATGTCAATGCCTTTGCAAGAGTTTAGAGAAATACATATTCAAACTTTATATTACTTTTTTCTTTATTTCTTCTCTTCTTCTTTTCTTTTTTTTTCTCTTTTTTATAGAAGAGAATGGTATGGACCACACTTTAATCAGAATATGCTTGCATATATAAAAAGAATGTAGTTTCCAAATGCTGGTTTTCAAAAGTGAATGGCTCAAAAGGGTGACAATGGTTAAGTTATGAAGGGTTTGTGTTTGGGCAAAATGAAAGGTTTTGAAATGAAGGCCCCTATCATTTTCACAGAATATTGGATCATAAAGCTTTGATTAAGAATCAAGACAATTTCTAGAGAGATTAAAAAGAAGACAGACCCACACTAATCAAATGAAATTAGGTCCAATTATGCTCACGGCAAGGCTAATGTCTCAATTAGACAGTCTCAAGAACTAAAAACGCAAAGAGACAATTCATAACTGCATCTACGCTTATCGTTTGCTAATAACTCAAAAAATGCAATTAACCAAAAACTTTTATCCTTAAAAATCATGCATCAACTTCCCAATGCATTGGCTATGAAAATCATGGTTTCAAATGTTCGCTCAGGAGTGTTAAAGGCATAAAGGTAAGAGGAACCTTTTATTTTAAAATTCAAAACCTAAAATTATTTAATTAAAATTTTTTTATATATGCACTGATGTTTCACCATGGCGAACCACACCCGAGAGAGTGGTTCTTTGTGCAAGTGGTTTCACCGCGATGCAACCATAAGATGGTCGCGGCGAAACTCACCCAAGAGTTGAATTGCTTTATTTTGACAACTTACGCCGCGGCGAACAAGAAAGTTGGTCATGGCGAAAATGGTCCGAAAGCAAAAATTGCAGTTCAAAACCTCTGGTAATTCAAAAATTTTCAAAAAAATTTTAAAAAACTTGAAAATTTCCAAAGTTTTAAGCAAAATAGCCCAACATTTAACCTTCAAAAATTCTATTTGCATTTCACAAATGAAGGTAATGCTTGGAAACTTAAATCCTAAATCTCCCCCATACTTAAATCAAACATTGTCCTCAATGATTGGAAGGAAAGATTTAACAATCGATCAGGTGTGGAATTCACAAGCAATAGCAGAGAATATCATGCAAGCATGCAACGGAATTCAGGAAAACAACATAGGAAACATCTATATATATACATCTGTAAGAAAAAAAATCCACAACAAGCATATAATACAACTGTATCCAAGTTCAACAGAAAAGAAATAAAAAAACTAGTCGTCCCCCTGTATGGCCGAGTCACCCTCAGAATCCACGTCGGCAGCAGCCTCCTCCTCCTCAGTTCCCTCCGCTAGTCTGTCCTCTGCAGATGGTCCGGCTCCTGAAGGTCCTGCACCACTGGTATCATCCTCCTTTTGAGGCAGCTGGAAATGCAAGCTCTTCCCAAGCAAGGCGTCCATCCTCCTGCGATACCTCCGCTCCCTCTCGAATCTGACTCTGAACTGCTGGAACTCAGCATCCAGGCTCTCTAGGGCAATAGGGACTGGTGGTGCAAGGTGAACGTCCGGTGCCTGGCGTGCTGGAGCCTCCTGATCCACAGCCAGCAAATCGTCTATGTCAATATAAGGCTAAGGCTGAGATATGGGAGTTCGACAGATCCTCTCATAAATAAAAGCAGGGGCAGGGGCAAACGGATGGTCCTCAGGGTACTCTGGAACCTCCACCTCAGCAAACATATCGGAAATAAGATACGGGAAGATGATGGCCTTCGTGGTTTTGGATGTGAGGACGGCATCACGAAGGCTAGAGTATATGAGGGTGGAGATGTCGAAATAGATCCCCTGCATCAACATTTATATGTAGAGGGCCTGCTTCTTCAAAAGGTTTTCTAAGTGGCTAGTGGGGAGGATGTTACTGCAGACTAGGTGAATAAAGGGTTTTGTCTCAGGCCGACACTCGGAATGAAGAATATACATCTCAGACCTACGAGGGGTATGTCAACCCATCCCAGGTAGACATAGAGTCTTGGCAATAGCATCCTCAGGGAACTGGCTTATGAACTGAATGTAATGATCACGCTCACAAAGAGGTAATACGAAGTGAGTACCGATGGTATGACGACTAATTGCATGCTATAGGATAGTTCCTTGACAATCGAAAAAAAGAGCAGACTCATGGCGGTAAATGGCGTAAAAGTGGTGGATGATGGTGTGCCCCGTCTCGCGAATCGCAAAACAGTGTCGTTGGACAACCTTGAAAATTGCCAAGAATTAAATTTATAATCTCCAAGGGTTGTATAGTTGCAACCCAGGGTCGTTCTCACCGAAAGCTAGTCGCGCACCAAAAGTTTTTAGATAATGTTTGTGTTTGCTATACAAAATGCAAAAGGGGTTTTGGTTTGAAAATCTATTCTACTAATCCGAATGCATAAACTAAAACTTGTTTTTGGTATTTTCTTGATTGAGGAAGAAAAATTAGGCAAATCTGGAATTAAATGGAGGTGTTATGGAAAGATCCTCTTG